>CAXIVR010000001.1:192915911-193030911 GCA_964035755.1 Teleogryllus oceanicus
CATTTATTGTCTGCTTTATACATTATTAATAAAGTGCCAATTAATTGCTATTAGTAGAAATGAATGTCCTGTAGTTTTGCCACAGTCTATAAAGCATAACTTTCTAATCTTATGAACCTGGGATTCTCAACCTCGTGCATGAACCCCCAAGGGTATGTGGAAAGCTTATGGTGGCTTGCGGAAGAATTGTGAAGGCCATGTGAACTATTTCTAAGAGAAAATTTGAAGTTTGAGTTTAATAATAATAATAATAATAATAATAATAATAATAATAATAATAATAATAATAATAATAATAATAAATTGCTTATCGAGTTACAGAAAGAATCAAGCAAAGTCTCCCTATAAAGTAACTGAAATTATTGTTATATAAATTGAAAGTTTAATTACATTTTTAACTACATTCACTTACAGTACTCTAATTCTTGGACTAATAATTATAAATAATTATTAATAATGTAATTTATAAGTAAACAATTTGTATATAATTATATACATTTATCAATCGGACATTCCAAAAATTAAAAAAAAATGTTTTGATCTGTACACACTCGATATAAAATACTGCTTAATGTTCTATAAATAACATAATTGTGATTTTAATGGATTATTGTTTCCTTTAATTATATGTAATATATAATTAAAGGATACAATAACTCCTTAAATGCAAACAGTCACAGAAAAAACCTTGCATAAATTATTTAAACTGAGTCTGAAACCTAATTCATGTTGAAGGGGTGCAATTTTCAAAGAGAATTGTACCCCTTGACAATCTCTACTACACAGAATTTTCTTTTTATACTTGAATTATATGTTCAAAATTCTATTGGATTCTGATTTTCTTTTCAGATAGAGACGGTGAAGTTCGGCTATTTTGGGTGCAGATAATAATGGATATAATAAATTCAATAAGTTTATTAAAAGATTCCGCATCAAGTCTTTTCCATCACTTGGTCATAGAATGTCTCATCAAGTCTATATTAGACAACCAGGACAATATCTAAAAAAAAGGCTATACCAAAATAATTAAGATATGAAGAAGACTCTCACTCATGTGCATTTGCTTAACATAATAAATCAACAGGCCATTCTTTTAAATTCAGTGCTTCCCAGAATTTGTACAAAAATCAATTATAAAAAAAGATGAATTAAAGACATGGTTCACATCAATAAATACAACACGATATACAATACAATACAATGCGATAAAAAAGACACAAATAATTTCAGCAAAATGTATGGCAACCTCATTAATAGACAAACTGTTCCTATTCATCTAATTTTAAATAACTTGTTTAATATTTACATTAATACTACATATTTCATAATATCTCCAGAAGCCACACTCGAACGAACAGTTGGTCAAATTACCCTCCTAATTTTCTCAATCAATTTGGACCTCAGACTCTACTATTGCCTTGTTGGTATTTTCCATTTTACTTGTCAAAAGATTTTTTAATTTACAATAGCAATAATAAAAAAAGTAAGTAAGGGGCAAATAAATAAAATGGAAATTCATAAAAGACAGATCAACTGCCACGTAACACACTGTACTTCATTAAGCAAGGTATATATAATGTTTAATTAATGATAGATCCTTACCGAATGCAAGTTTTACCTCACAATATTATAAGTAGAGTAAATAATTTGCATAGTAAAAAAAGTTCATAGTAAATAAGTTTCTCCCCACCACCCAACATTCTACCAATAGTAATGGTGGGTGTGGGTGTGGTGGAAGTGTATGTGTGTTCCACAGATCCTGTGAGGTGCCCTAAATACAAGAATATATAGCAGTTTACTTATGTGTATTCTGTTGGTGGTTACAAGGCGTGTAACTCGTGTATAATTTTTTTTTAATTGTTCAATTGATTGACAGATTGATTGATTGAGTTTAAAGGCACTTCAACAGCTAAGGTCATTTGCGCCCATGTCAAATTATTTTAAGATCAGTACACAATATTGCAGTGCCAAACTAACAAAGGAAAATTAAAATCTTTAAATAGAAAGCAAAGTAAAACGGAAAAGGAACGTATCCTAATAAAAGGGTTTGGAAGAAAAATGCCAGGTAGTCTTTTAAAAAAAAAATTTCGGGCTAAAAGCTAATAATTGGCATTATCATCTTCTCTCACATAAGGCTGTACAAGCCAGTCTCTCGCAAAAAGCCAAAAAGCTTGCAGAAAGAAGATTCGTCATTTCTAAGAATCTCTACTCGGGAGCAAGCGAGGTGATGCCTTCGACGGGTATCTGTTATCTTAACACAGTGCAAGAGAACATGCTCCACATCTATTTTGCAGTATTCGCATATAGGGGGGGGGGGGGCGTGGAGAAGATAACCGTGGGAGAAATGACAATGACCGATGGTTACAAGGCGTGTTAAAATAATCTCGTCGCGCCGAGCATCACGAGATGAGGAAGACCAAGGATTTATGAAATCCTTGATTCTTGTGAACTTAAAATCTGAGCTATGCCACTCAGTTTGCCATTCACTGTGGATAAAGAGTTTGATATAGAGCTTAGTGTCTTCAGTGGGGACTGTGTGATGTCTAATTCTCTTTTCTTCGTGGTGGACTTTGCCGCCAAGTCAGCTATTTCATTTCCTCTTAATCCCACGTGTCCAGGGACCCAACAAAAGACTTAAATATAGTGGCGGACCAATAAATGATGGATTTGGTGTTGGATGGTCATTGTCAGTGGGTCACAAGACGAGAAGGAGATGGATTCAAGAGAGCTTTTGGAATCACTGCAGATCACTACTTACTTTAATGCCATCGATTCAGCAAATTTAAGTGCCTCCAAGAGCGCATACTTCTCTGCGGTATAGACGCTGCACGAAGAGTCTAATCGAAAACCTTGCGTGGCTCTACAGCATTAGAAAGAACATCAGACTTGCCGTTTTGAGAGGAGCCATCGGTGTAAATGAAGTAATGGCCAGGATACGTCGATTTTATCGCCTCGAATTCCGAAAAGAATGTACTGGGAGCAGCAAAGGTTTCAGGACGGTTAGACAGTCTAAGATCTATTATCGACCGGTGTAGTTTCCAATGGGGAACAAGGTTTCGGGGGTATTTCACAGGCTTCGGTAGTTTTACATTAAGCTGCTGTAAAAGCACACGTAGACGGACTCCCAGGGGATGGGGTAACGATGGTCTACGTGCATATAAGGTCCAGTGCGTTGGATGGAGGACTGCTTGGCGAGAGGGAGTATCAACATTTGATAATTTCGCGCCATAGGAGGCAATCAGAATATCCCTCCTTCGGCTCAGAGATGGTTCTCCAGCCTCGGCCAAAAGGCATTCCATGCGACTCGTGCGGTAGGGGCCTGTACTAATTCTTCTACCGGCATTGTATATGGTATTCAATAGCCGGAGGGTTGATGGAGACGCTGACCCATACACTATGCATCCGTAATCCAAGATAGGGCGGATGAGAGTTCAATACAAACGCAAAAGACAAACACGGTCTGCGCCCCAAGAGCTACCAGTAAGAGTGCGAAGGAGATTCATAGGTGATACACATCGGCCCTGTAGTTTACGGATGTGTTTTCGCCAGGTTAGGCTCTTGTCGAATGTCAGCCCAAGGAAGGTTGCGGATTCAACGAATGGAAGCTGCTGTCCTCCAAGAAAAATGCCGGGGTGATTATGGAGGTGATGGATTCTGCAAAAGTGCATGCAGTTGGTTTTTGAAGTAGAAAACTTGAATCTTTTTTTATCGCTCCATTCCTGTAGTTTGTTGAGCACATGCTATAGCTGCCTCTCAATAACTTGCACGCCCTTGGAGGAACAAAAAATTGCAAAGTCGTCAACGAACAGTGATGCCGTCACAGGCTCCCAGATAACTGATGCAATACTATTGATAGCAATGGCAAACAGAGTGACGCTCAGAATCGATCCCTGGGGAACACCGTTTTCTAACTGGTGACTAGAGGATAACGTGTCACCAAGGCGGACGCGGAAAGATCTTGACGAAAGAAAACCTACTAGAAACAAAGGGAGCCATCCTCTAAGGCCCCAAGTATGCAAGGTGCCAAGAATACCATACCTCCGGGTGGTGTCATACGCTTTGTCTATTTCAAGAAAATTGCTACCAGGTGCTGACGTAGCACGAAAGAAGTGGAAATCTGCGTAGCAAGGGCGACTAAGTGGTCCATCGTTGACCTGTGCTTCTTGAAGCCACATTGGGGAGGTGTAAATAGGTTCTTTTGTTTCAGGAGCCAGACCAGACGTGTATTTACCATTCGCACTAAAAGCTTACACACACAGCTTGTGAGCGAGATTAGACGGTAACTTGACGAGGTTCTGTCCTTTCTTTCTTTAGGGATTGGGAGAACAATGGCCTCACGCCAAATCCTCGGTACTGCATGTTCAGCCCAAATCTTGTTGGAAGCGCCGAGGAGAAAGGAACGAGCGTTTTCCGGTAGGTGTTTGAACATTTGGTTATGTATCTGGTCTGGTCCGGGAGCAGAATCTTTCGCACCAGCGAGGGCACAGGAGAGTTCGTCCATGGAGAAAAAGGCAATGTAATCTTCCTCCACGCGACTCGAGAAGTCTAATTTACAGTTTTCCATTTTTCGTTTTTTTGAAAGCCAGAAGGATAGTGTACGAAGCTAGAGATGTGTTTGTAATAAGAGGCCATTTCTTCATCTATTTCTTGTGGAGGGGTTACGAGATTGCCATTTACCATAAGCCCTGAGATAGACGGCGAAGGGAGTCTTCCACCGATCTGTCAGCTCTCCTGGACGCAGCCTTACTTTCCCGTATCGTTAATCTAGCTCTGGCTCGGGATCTCATACAATTTATTAGGTTTTCCGTGGTTGGGAAAACGTCAAAGATTCTCCATTACTTTATGTTTGCATAATTTCAGGAAAACTAATATTGAAAGTCAATATAATATTGTAATAATAATAATAATTTATTATTATTATTATTATATTATATTTTATTATATTAAATTATTATATTATTATTATCTTATTATATTAAATTATTATTATATTATTATTATTATTATATTATTTGAGGACACTGTTGTATATTATATTTTGTTTTTCCAATTAAGTTTGAGTGTTCACAATTTGTTTAAGTATTGTTTTAAGTAATAAAATGTTAAGTTAAACATGTTTCATTATGTTTTACTTGGCTAAATAAAATAAGTGAATATTAATTCTGTGTAATACTTTGGGATCAACTTCACAGACATGTGCTGCATTAGTAAGTCAATTTTAAAGTATTTATAACTTAATGTTCAGAAGTTTGCAAAATTTATAAGCTTTGGAGTCTTTTTATTTACTGTGCAATGGAATAAAAAAGTGCATTACGTTTATGCAATTACTTTACAATTTAAGAAACCTATGAGTACGGAGTAGATTTCTATGATTTTGCATATTTTTTCCGTTGCTTCAGGGCATAGCCAAGTGAAATTCCTTGACATTTGGTTGGTAGATTAATATGTTAGTGTATATTTGGCTAATTTTTCCTGTATGTGCATATTCCTGTAATTATAGGACCATATTTTGCATATTTCATTAAAATAGACACTTATCTGTGAAATGTTTCATGTTTTCATAGAATCTATTTATTTGTGAGTTTTAAAATAATGTTTTAAAAATTTCTTCTCATTCGAAACACGCTTCTGAATTTTATCAAGAAAGATTTATACAGGAAATGATATATTACTCTTTGATTATGTATATCAAAGTGCATATTTCTCAAATTTTAGGTAATAAAAAAAATTTTTAGGGCAAAAACCTTTTTTTTTTTATAATATTTTTCTTAGTTATTCTTAAATATGTAGAAATAAAAATCTCTGCAATAAATAGTAAGATAAAAGTAAATGTCAAACATCTAGAGAGTTTATGCACACACATACTCTCTCATTGGATCAAAAATATAATGATGGATTATACTACTGACAGCACATGCTTAGCGTAACCAATTCCTATCAAAGTTACCTAAATGTCACAATGATTTGTTGAGGAATATAATGATTGATTTCCAAGTGATCCAGTCTTAGGTGAAAATAATTGCCAGGTGGATTGAGAACAACTTTTTTTTTATTATTATTATTTATTAAGAAAACTTATTTAATTGGTTGCCATTTTGCCCAGACATGCTGGACCTCTCTAGAGCTTTATTTAGAAAGAGAACTATTCAAAGTTAATATTAGAACTTCCATAGTGTATGTATTTATCCCCTTGCTGTTTCTTAGGTCAACAAATGATAATTTAAGATACAAGACATCGTTTTAATGTTATGTATTGTCAACTGAAATTCACAATTCTTCCACAAGGTTATAGTTTCTGCTTTTAAATTAATGTATGTTCCCCATAACCAGAAATATCATTTTGACAATTTACATTAGAGGTTGGAAACAATTTCTCTCTAAATGGATGCCGGGAATACTCAATATTGGGTGCCTATTCACTCACTGAGAGTGATCGTCTAAATCACTCGAATCGAGGGAACAGTCAGTCTAGCGTAAAGTGAATTATTTCACTTTAAAAACCGAGTGGATTCCACTCGCTTCGCGAGGTTCAATTCTGGCTCGAAGGATATGTGAAAATTCACTGAAATCGAGTTGAATTTCACTCCAACAAGTTAACAGAGTATTACAACCGACAACTGGTTTTCTGCAATCATGGCCATATTATATACTTCCAAACTTTAACATTCTCCCAGCCGCAAAACAATTTTGGCCTTCTCCTATTATCAAGTCGAAATAGAAAATTTTAAGTGTCCATTTCTCTCGTAGATCGCCGCTGGCTGCACCACACAAATCAGCACACACGTCGCCGACTTTCCAAATTACAATTTTTCAATTTTGAAAGACATTTCATGCCCTTGCTGGTACTTCACTTATAACAACATATCACATTATATTTATCAAATCTACTTGGCCTACCTCGACACGCACCGAGTCTAACACCAGTCTGACCTCCTGTTTCATCAAGTTTACGCAACAATTGTCGTCTCTCTCGTTCGCCATTTACTTTTTACGGGATATAATTAGTGTTTTTCTTTTCCGTTTCGCTCACACTCGATCCCGCTTCCCTTCCGTAATTAAATTAAATATTTCTCTGGTTATTGCGTCTATTTTACTGTCTTTTTAGGCCCGTTCAGCTTATTTGATATTTTTACTTACATCAGGTTTTCTGTGTGTAGTGTTCGACTGCCTTACAAAAATTAAGATTCTTTTTGAATTTCTTTTAAAAAATCAAATGTACATCTAAATAATCGCCACCCTAAAATTTCCTTTCTTTCGTTCTTTCTTTATTCCGGTCTGTTTCTTTTTTCGCAGTTCCTCAGCTACGGCGTAATAAATAAACACTCCTCCGAATTCCGTCATTTGTTTATGTAAATTTATTGCTTTTGGGTCTATTAGAACACATTAAATTATTTTTTGACGAATCCGACCTGCACCGTCACAATCGATTTTTGGTGTGTGTGTGTGTGTGTGCGCGCGTGCGTGCGTGCGTGTACGCGTGTGTGCGCGCGTGTGTGGTGGGGTGATGTGTGTGCGTGTGTGTGCGTGTGTGTGTGCGCGTGTGTGTGGTGCGTGTGTGCGCGCGTGTGTGTGTGCGGCGTGTGTGGCGTGTGTGTGCGGCGTGTGTGTGCGTGTGTGTGCGCGTGTGTGTGTGTGCGTGCGTGTGTGTGTGTGTGTGCGCGTGTGTGATGGAATATTCAATTAATACATTTTTCAGTTGAGGTTGAAACCATTGAATGCTTATTTGAAGACATTTGTTCATTTGATATTGGACTTATACTTGTTTGTGATTGTGAAGATAAATTTGATTATGATGGTATTTTTTCCTTAGATTAATAAGTAGTTATACATATAAGCTTGAGGATGGTGTGGAAGAAGGTGATGAGGTGATTGAGAAGATTGAGGGGGAGAAGTTTGAAAATCGATATTAGAATCTTCCTCTGTAATTTCTGAAATTATGGAAGTAGCTTTTGGAATTAATAATCCTGTTTCCGTATGTTCTATTGAATCCATTTCTGCGAGTTTTATAAGAATTTGAAATTGTTCACGTGTTATCGGTTGAGGTGTTGATGACATTGAAGTTGTTTCATGGATGACCTAAAGCAGAGTATTATAAATACTTAATGCACTTATTTCTATTGATTTGATGACTACGTGTACATAGTAAACAATATGGAGTTAAGAATAGTTATCTTGTTCATAGCTCCAATACGTCACTTTACCACGTAATTCATTATTACCACACTATCCTTGCTTAGCATTCTTAAGGTAGTTTTGTTTATATTATAAATTATTTGATAAATTGTTTCGAATTAGTTACATTGATTTTGTGCATAGATATATATTAATACAATTATTCAGGATCTTGGCTCCATGCAATCTCTTGGGAACCTCTGGTTTATTAGAATCCAGTCAGGGCAAGCGTGCGAGAGCGGGATGTTCAGACCTTGTAACATGAAGAGTGACCCATTCCCTCCGACGCGGGTCGCTATGCACAGCAGAGACATGGGTGGGCGGAATATCAGAGAAATCAGAGTGGGTTATTATTGACACTAGAGACGATCAAACCAGCGTTCGGCTCTCTCATTTCTCGTAGGTGCTGTGAGACATTCTCGCTGGTCTAACAAGGGAAACTAGCCATGGAGGGGGAGCCGCCCAGCCAAGATCGAGAGAGTGAACTGATGGCTGAGATTCTCTTGAGGCTACGGTAGGCTGCCGATCACGAGATTCCCGTATATTGTAGGGACAGAGTATTCCATGACACTGTTGTAAATATGTAAATAGAAGGCGTGACCGATCTTCGTAAAAGACCAAACATAATTCAAAGTAGCATCAGTTGGAAGAATTTCAAGTTAAATATAATACATTTTTGACTCGCTTCATTATTTTGACTCGCTTCATTGTATATTATTTCGGTTGATTGATTTGGTTAATACGGCATCTCAACTGCTGCCATGGTCAATGGCGCCCGTGTCAGCCAGTAAGCGAAATCGGTGGATAACTCGAGGGCATTATTCGGTCATTTCCTTCCTTAAGAATCGGAAAAACTATTCTCTCCCGTCAGCTTTCAGAAATAGTGTGTTCGTTCCAAATGTGATTCAAGAAGCTAAGAAGAATGGATCGCGCCTTCTCTGGTAGGTGTTTTAAGATCTATTTGTGGATATGGTCTGGTCCTGGGGTAGAATCTTTCAGAAGAGCGAGCGCAGATAATAATTCCTCCATAGAAAATGGGGAGTTATAATCCTCTTCTCTACCAGTTCCAAAATCCAAAACATGTTTTTCCCAACTCCCCTTTTAATTGAGATAATGCTGCGAGGAACTGGAGATATTCTCATAGTGTTCCGCCAGTTGTTCTGCTATATCTTCAGGGAAGCTGATCAGATTTCCGTTCACCAGCAACCTTGAGACGTTCGAAGAGGGGAGTCTTCCCCCAATATCACGGACCTTTCGCCAAACCATTTTAGAAGTACAGCAAAAAACAGAAGGAAGATACTCTCCAAGACGTGATTTTGGTTTCGCGTATCACATCTCTAACTCTTTAACTCTTGTATTCGATTAAGTTTTCAATTGTAGGGAACCTATTGATCCTTGCCAGTACTCGTTTCCGCTCACGGACCTCGGTGGCGCAGTTTTCGTTCCACCAGGGTACATTAATTGACTGTTTAGTGATTCCGGGCGCGTCAACAGCTTAGATCATTAGTCTCGTAAGAGTAGTGCATGTTTTTGCTCGAGAGATGGCGGTGATCTTCCACAATTGGATGGCGCGATCTGGCGCCGACCTACCGTCGGCTAGCGGTGTTTCCCCCTAACCAGGACTCTCCCTCCAGCGGGGCACCACTGCAGCCGGCACAAGCTCTAAGCTCCCGACCGGTCTCCCGGAATATAAGGTAGTGTAGTGCATGTTAGTGTATGTGTGTGTGTGTGTGTGTGTGTAAGGGGAAAGGATAGGACAAGGAAGAGGAAGGACACATCGCGCGCGATCCGTGGCCCGTTTGATAGGGTACTGCTCCGGCATTCGCCTGGTGTTGATCGGAAAAAACACGGAAAACTACTGATCAGAGCAGCCGACCTCTAGAATTCTCCTCCAGACAGCGACTCAATTCGACCTAGCTGACAAGCTAGTGTCGAAAATCCTGTCGCCGTCAGGACTCGAACCTAGGACCTCCCGGTCAGAGGCGCTGTAGTGACATCAGTTGATGCACTGAGTTACCGCTCCCGGTACCAGGGTACAAGATGACGTCGAGGTCGTCGGTTTCGGTGTTCTCGGCGTCGAGAACAGCTTCGGCAAAGTCGGCAGCCATTTT
Source organism: Teleogryllus oceanicus (assembly GCA_964035755.1). NCBI lineage: Eukaryota > Metazoa > Arthropoda > Insecta > Orthoptera > Gryllidae > Teleogryllus > Teleogryllus oceanicus. The sequence goes on from CAXIVR010000001.1 coordinate 192,926,195, forward strand.
GTTAATGTAGTTGGGACACTGGTCCAGTATGTGTAGTTCTTTTCCGAATTTGGCCCAATCAGCACGCTGGATTGACCACTGGCGGCGGCGCACATGAAGATTGGGCACGTCTATGTGGACGAGAATTGGAAACTAGTCGTTTCCATGACTGTCCATTCTACAATCGCAAGTAATAATGGACTGCAGAAAGCTAGATCGATATAAGAAAAGACGCCGGGGAGAAATGAGCCTGGCCAGTGCTTAGAAGAATCAAGTCGAATATCTCTCTTTTTTTGGGAAGGATATCTCTCTGGAAGAACCTTGCTGCACCCCAGACGGGACCGTGAGCATTGAAATATCCAGGAAGAAGAAAAGGTGGGGGCAGTTGAGATGTGAGTTGATGAGAGTCACAAGGTCTTCTTGCGTCACGGCTTCTCCCGGTGGGATATGGACATTGCATATGGTTATCGAGATAGAACGGAAATTCACAAGAACACAAGATGCCTGAAGACTGGTTCGCACTTCTCTTTCTTTGAACACCACGGAGTGACCGTGACAGTGAGAAATGTAGCGACATCGCCATGCACGGACGGAGGCCATCATCGTCTTGCCTGTAAGAACAAAAGCGGCGAAGAGAAAGGGAATGCTCAGGAAGATGACACCTGCAGGCTGGTAACAGCGGGGCTAAAAAGAGATTATCAATTTTCATTCGTCTAAAAGAGTACGAAAACCATTAGATTCCACGAGATGAGAGATAGTTTTTGAATGTTAAGTTTATTTTCTTCTAGTGCGATTAATGTTGAGTTTCTTTTTCTTATTTTTCCTCATCGAGGTGAGATGGACGAGTTCAGGTAGAGCTCTTCCTCTGCCTTTGATATAGGCGACCGGGATCTAGAGTGTTTGGCTTCGATTTCTTAGATTGACGCCTTTGTGTATTTGTTGAAATGCTTATCGTTGTTGAGAAGCAGATCGAATGGTTACAGGATTCTTTTCCACAATGTACGCAGAATGCGGCTCTCACACAACGAGGCTGCCTATAACAGAACTTCTCTCATTTAAAGCAGCGCTGAAGATTCGGCACATATTGGCGAACGCCGAGATTGTTGAAAGAACAAGATATTCCCTACGGTACAGATGGATGACTGAAGGTGAGTATCGGCGTTTAGATACGAGTATCCAATTAACTCTCCGCAGAATCCGCAGATCTTCAGTTTCTGAATAAAAGTTCGGGCGATTCACCACACTTCTGCAGAGTCTTAAGGTCGGGTGGTACCTGGAAGCCGTACCTGAAAGTGCCAAAATTCTCAGTCTCCCAGTTTTATGGCACAGATTCTTTTCATCGTTTTTCCCTCATCACTAGAGGGCATGATAAAGAAACGGAGCTTTGTCGGTCTATCAGAATCTTTGCAAAATAACTTTCTATATCGACTGTTTCACACACCAATCTCCTTAAGGAAGGGGATGGGGGCGTGGGAGATTTTGGATCGGAAGGGGGGAGATTTGGCATGTGGAGAGGATATGACATGCACCCCCATTGTCCCCACTCACCACGGAGCCCAACAAGAGGACATTCCATCGAGTGCGAGGGTTGCAACGGAAATATAGTGAAGGGATGACACAGCGCTGCCACGCCGTGGATCCTCCCGCTCATCCTGAAATTCAGTCAAACACCTAGTCCGAGCCGATTGATCGGGAATGGGTTAGCTCCTGACCGCGGAGAGGTAGAGCCAAAGAAAGTGTGCTGGGACCTACAAGGGGCAGAGACTGTTCTTACAACGAACGTGGCTACAGGCGGTCTAACCACTAGGATTCAATGTCAAGGAGACAGTCAGAAATGCATACACAGATCGCTCAATCCTCACGCCCTTCATTCCCTTCGACACAAGACGCCGTGTACAGTAAACACCTGGGTCGGCGTTCGGCACACAGAGGCCAGAGGGGAAGAAAAAAGGGTTATAAAAGATTGTATGTGACATAAAATGAAAAGCAAGAGGATGAAAGAGAGCCTCGAAAACCACGTGTTCGAGAACAAACACGAACATGAGAACGTGTTCGTGTCTGCAATGACCATTGCCTGGCCATCTGTCTGACAGCCGAGAATATCTAGTCTCCTCGTTCTCGTTGCACGGGATTCTCGTGGGCCCCACTCTCGTTCAGCCGTCCGACGAGAGAGACTACGCAGCAAATAACCGCCGTTAATTGACATATTTGGAGGAGCTTAAGAGTTAAGATTAACTAAAGTAATTTCCGAAATAAAGATGGAAAAAAACTGAATAGGGGTCACTAAAGACCAGTATTTCAGTCCAGTATTTCACCGCACTTGATACTCCTTTAATTGATTGATTTTTTCGTGTTTCCGGGCAACGTCAATTGCTTAGATTAGTCCCGTAAGTGTAGTGCATTTTTCGCTCGGGAGATGGCGGTGATCTTCCACAACTGGATAGCGAGATCTGGCGCCGACCTACCGTCGGCTAGTGGGGTTTCCCTCTAATCAGGACTCTCCCACCAGCGGGGCACCGCCCCAGCCGGAACAAGCTCTAAGCTCCCGACCGATCTCCCAGAATATCTGGTAGTGTAGAGCATGTTAGTGTGTGGGAGTGTGTGTGTGTGCGCGTGTAAAGGGAGAGGATAGGACAAGGAAGAGCAAGGACACATCGCGCGCGGTCCGTGGCCAGTTTGATAGGGTACTGTTCCGGCATTCGCCTGGTGTTGATCGGAGAAACCACGGAAAACTACCGATCAGAATAGCCGGCCGCTAGAATTCTCATCCACACAGCAATTGAATTCGACCTAGCTGACAAGCTAGTGTCGAAAATCCTGTCGCCGTCAGGACTCGAACCTAGTACATCCCGGTCAGAGGCGCTGCAGTGACATCAGTTGATGCACTGAGCTACCGCTCCCGGTTTCATACTCATTTAACATCTATTACTTTCAGCTTGTTCTAACTTATATCTAAAACGTCCGACACTTAAGAGGAAAGGCTTTGAAAGTTGCTGCGAGTAAACTGTACCAATCTCTAATTGATCTGTTTAATTAAAATTAGAAAACATAAACTCTTGAGAAGTGTATTCATTCAGAAGAAGAGAAATTGTATATAGTAATTATTTAAGGGTTTTAAAAATTGTGAATATTTGTTGTAAATAGTTGGATTGAGTGTCTAATGAATTTTTTTGTTGTGTTATGTGGAAGGTATTGTATATTGTTGATGTGTGTGTTTTTATTGGTAACGCAAAATTATGAAGTTACTAGGAGTAAATTCTTGGCTACCACATCGTAGGAGTAGAAAGATTACATAATAACATCATTGTTTGTAAATAATTAAAACCACATTAAATTAGTTAAGCCGTTGTAATATGCAGTAGATTGGGTAGATTAGTAGGGCCTCCAAAAACTTAAAAATGATTGTGAATCAGCTAGGTTAGGCGCAGTTGTGTACCATGTGAGCCAAATGGCCTAGGGTTAATGTTGTTGAATTTTCGTGTGTGTTGTTTCAACTGCGACGTAAATTCTCACGGGGGTATGTAGGAGTTTGTAGCGTCATGCACAAACGCAATTGTAACGAACGGCCGCGTGGCATAGGCGACGCTAAAGCACCACGCGTCAGCCTTTGTTTACGAGCGGATGTGACGTGGCGGAGGGGGGCGGGCCGCGGGCTGGGCAAGAGCCGGCAATGTGTTGCCGTACAGAGGCTGACTCGATGTTGAGTCGTAGGTGGGTTGTGGCGCTTCACGCCATCTAATGCTTGAGATTAGTGCGTAGTGGTGTGGTAGCCGTAACGGGAAATTACTCCGTGTAGGGATATTAGTAATTACGTTATTTGTAATAAGGTGGTTGTCTGTTAATAAACCTCTAAATTACTAAACCCACACTCGTCTGAGTTATTATTGCAACTGCATGACGCCACACACTGTATTCCATGAGAGGACGAACCAGCGAAATATACGCTAATTCTTTGGTGTTTGTAGAACTTTTCTTTTGAATTCGCATAATAAAATGCAAGGATTTCTACTGCTTTCTGACTACCTGATTTATATGCTTCTCCCACCCTAATTTACTGTCTAGATGAATGCCTAAATACTTGCATGATGACTCTTTGAATGATGACCTCACCTAAACGATAGTTTGGGTCATCATAATTTCGTCCCCACCCCAACGTTATTGTTTTGCTTTTTCGATCCGTTAATGTTCGTGTCATTTGTTTCAGCCCAGTCACGTAGATCATTAAGGTACGCTAAGAAAAGTAATGACCCTAAAACACTTCCCTGTGGAACCCCTGAAGTAACAATATCCGTAGTCGAAAATAAGTTCCAATTCCCACTTTTTGTTTCCTGTCTCTAAAAAATTCGCTTATCCACTTCACAACTCTAGCATCAACTCCTGAGATCAATAATTTCCTATATAGTACATGATGTACTACGTCGAATGCTTTCGCAAAATCATTACGACTGCATCCACTCTCCCACCCGCGTCAACGTCGTCAGCTAGATTTTGAAAAGGGAAACAATCTGGCTTTCGCACGAATATCCACTTCTAAACCCATGCTGCATGTAATAAATTCAGTTCACTTTCTACCCTTTCGCGGCGAACGTACACGGCTATTAAATGCTCTATTATTCTGCACACTACTAATGTGAGAGATTGTAATGGTTATCTCGTGTATACGAGATGAAACGTTCGGAAAACTTCAGTTTCACACCGAGTAGCGCTGTGCCGTTGATCAAGTACCTGTGACAACCGATAGAAGGCACCGCAAACTGTCTCTGTTTTGGGGGTTATCCACTTCATTGCACCGTCTAATCAGGAATTTCTTCTTCGAAAAGTCACGAATTAACGAGAAGAAAAGAGTCGACCATTTTTGCGTGTGGCCAGCTTGACGTGCTCCGGGAGCTAATTGAACGTGACGGAGACCCCATAGAAGAGCTCGAAAAAGGTAACAATCTTATAATTAACTGAATTGAAATACTTTTACTCGAATGAAATATAAAACCTTTTGATATGTTTACCTTATATCCCCCAGATAAATCACATTATTAAAAAAGAACTTTTAACTAAATTTAAACTTAAACTAGTAAATAGAGGGATAAATGAGAGTCAAACAGTTCAAAACGTGAAAGATATATCAAATCAATTGCACATATTGCAATAGATCATACTTCGGTCAAACTAACGTAAGTCGAGCACAAGAATACTTGAACACAAAAGAAGACCAGGCATGTAGAGAAAATTCTCTAACATGACATAGTTACAATTTGCCATAACATAAATTTTTCATGATATACCAATTTTAGCCCATGAAAAATTTTTATATCCTAGATTCATATTAGAAATGTACAACTTCTTGTTTGAATACACAGGTAGAATCCAATAAATTTAGTAGGTTATATGATGGTTTATTACGTAATATTCATCAAAATTAAAATATTTCTTTACCATTAACTTCTTTCTGTCTAACTTATTGTAATTTTGTAATGTCACGCTTAATATCTTTTTGACTACTTCCTTTCATACTTAGCAATGCTAAACAGTATTTATCAAGATGTTTAGTGTGACTTGTGTTCATTAATAAGATATTCTTCTGTTTACAACTGATTATTAAAATAACATTTATTAATTCAATTGAGCCTGACGCTGGAAACTAATTTCCGAAACGTTGCACTATATGTCCTTATGTAATAAATACTAATATGAAAAATGTTCTGGCTTTAAAAATCAAACACCAAAAATATTACAGTATAAAAGCATTTACAAACGTGAATTCCAGAAAATCCTAAAATCATTTATTTTTATGTAAAGAAACTTGGTGCATTTAAATACCATGCCCTTAAATACGTTAATAGATATTAATCTAATGAGGTATATTTTAATCTAATGAGGTATATATATATATATATATATATATAGTAACACACCCACCTACCTACTTTACCACACGTGGTAGGTCGTGATAGCATGAATGCTCGTGGAGCGAGCTTAAAATTCTCAAGAAGCAGGATCTTTCGGGTATGAGAAAGGTCTGAACCCATAACATAATAAATCAAATAAAATACGAATAATATGAACATATATTCAATGGGAAATTTTACAGTGACGCAATGTCATAACAGGATATTGCACTTTAAGTAGCTGGTCACTGAAAAAAACGAAACAAGACAAAAAAAAACAAAAAAAAAATATAGGCGTCACCTCGACTGCCTGAACACACTTTCATCAACTACAATTTACGATTTGATCACTCCTTTCTGAGTTTTTCCGCTACTAAATTATTTATTCTTTTGGCCTCTAGTTTTCCGTGCAAGGCTTTTTTTTAAATGAATTTGATACTTGTTTCAAAGAAACCCTTTCACAGGTGCTAGCCTTGGGCTTCGCACTCACGATAACACTGAACAAAAAAAATACGTGGCATTCACGTTTCTTAAATCAGACCCTTTTACATGTCACAAAAGCAATTACATTAAACACAATACAACAAATTGATCTTTCCAGATAAAATTAACTGTACAACATGTAAATCCTGAGTCATTTATGTAAAATTGTACAAGGTATGGCCTGTTTAAATGAATCTAATGACACGTGCAGTAAATGACCTGGAAACTGCTACTCACACAGAGAGAGCGTAGGCTTCCGCGGCCGGAGTCATGATTAACTTGGCTATCCGGGAGACGCCGCGTCCAGGGCACAGGTGCCAACATTTCGGTCGCCATTCTGCGACCTTCCTCAGGGCGTAGTACTGCGCGGAGGTGGGCTGCGCACGGGTTTATATGCAGTTTCTCTCCGTCCGCTGATAGGCCGGATGATCAGCCAATGCGGAGAGAGTGCAACGGCCAATCAGGGAAAGGGCTCCCGGACGGGGTGGGGGAGGCGCACCGCGCGTGATCGGACGGCATGGAGCAGGGGGCCCCGTGCCGGGTCTCGGTCAGGTGAAAAAGATGTTTCCAGGCGTCATGCAGACGTAGGCCTTTATCAGCGTTTACATTTTCCCTCCCCCACCAAGAAGAAAATAAGAACAATAACAAAAACTTTAATTTCTTTATTAAAAATTTGTAAATATAAAACAACTAGCCCAAAGAGGCAATGTGTAGTTTTAATTAGGTTAAGATTAGTTTTAGTTAGTATGTTTAAGTTACCGCCCTCCTCAAGCTCCACAAACCTAACCGGTTGGAGCGCTTATATGTACCCACATTATTGAATAAACTCCCGCCTTGTCAGGGCTACTGGCAAGGGGAAAATGAGAAAAAAAACCTCCCCCACCCCGCCCGGGGAGCCCTTTCCCTGATTGGCCGTTGCACTCTCTCCGCATTGGCTGATCATCCGGCCTATCAGCGGACGGAGAGAAACTGCATATAAACCCGTGCGCAGCCCACCTCCGCGCAGTACTACGCCCTGAAGAAGGTCGCAGAATGGCGACCGAAACGTTGGCACCTGTGCCCTGGACGCGGCGTCTCCCGGATAGCCAAGTTAATCATGCTACTCACACAGTTCGAAATACCTCTCCCACCTATTCTAGACGTTTCACCCGCTTTTAACACTGATTGTCGTGTATTTACCACTATCCTCTTTCCCCAGCCAAAAATACGTGGCATTCACGTTACTTAAATCAGACTCTTTTACATGTCACAAAAGCAATTACTTTAAACACAATACAACAAATTGATCTTTCCAGATAAAATTAACTGTACAACATGAAAATCCTGAGTCATTTATGTAAATTTGTACAAGGTATGGCCTGTTTAAATGAATCTAATGACACGTGCAGTAAATGACCTGGAAACTGCTACTCACACAGTTCGAAATACCTCTCCCACCTATTCTAGACGTTTCACCCACTTAACACTGATTGTCGTGTATTTACCACTATCCTCTTTCCCCAGCTGATCACTGCATAAAAGTCGCCAGTTTCTTTACCTCAACAGCTCCGCGTCGTTCGCCTGTAGGTAACCTTGGGGATTTTCTGCCGCTCGCCCCGCGTTGCCGCTTCGTCTTCGCGTGCTGTGCCGCGACGAAAGCAGTTTCCTTCGCTCGAACATCGCCAAGCCTCCAATTTCCACATCCTTCTCTCGTTCCGAACCCATACTATCCTTGTTCCATCAAGTCCTTCTCGCCTACGCTTCGCTCTTCCTGTGGTCGTCCTTCTTCCACCGCCTCGCCTCGCACAGGTTTGTTCGCGCTTCCAGCCACGAAATTATTCATGTTGCTGAAGTTATGCTCAAATGCTCGGCCGACCTACCACACTTTAGGCATGTGTGGTCTCAGCGTGCAATGTGAGATGCTGGATTTAATTAATGCCCTTCTGCGCGAATTTTACAACTTTGAAGTTATTTCGACATCAAACAGTCACTTCGCTTGCTCTCCGAATTATTGTGAATGCGACGAATGATTGTGCACACTATTTATAACTTCACTTTCTAAGATACGCTTTCCAAGCTAACTTTTAACTACCAAGTTAAAATAAACTCCTATGCTATCAATTTGTACTCGCCGTCACTGCTGTAGTCAAAGAAAGTTTGTTCTGGTCGCCGTCGCTGTTGCCGTACAAGAGAGTTCCTCCGAGGCGCGTCTCGATACTTATGGTACTCGCGCCTGGGGAAATTTTGGAGGGGTACATATTCTCCTCCTTTCGTGACCTCTCGGAGAAAACATTACCCACTAGTTCGGGCGTCGTAGTTCGAAAAGCTGTAGGCAGATGGCGCGTTTACCAGCCATCGCTCCGCCGCGGACCCTAGTCCTCTCTGTTCGTGGGCTTCTTTACATAGCTGATGGTGGCGTAATGGTGTTGTCTAATCCCGTGACGTCACTATATATATAAACACTTTTTTTTACTTATTTAATGTATTTTATTCGTATTTTCAGCTTAGCGTCTGGTCAGTCAGTCAAGGAATTGCATCCAGCACGTTTTATCCTCGCACTGGTGAACGAGAATTCCAACACGGTCCGCAATCCATCTATGCAAAGCAACGGGACGGATTTTACGACAGCGATATGAGAGCGACATGGAAATAACCATCGAACATTCGACCTTGGCTGTTGACGACGGCAGCCGAAAAGACTTCGTGCTGATTTCGACGTAGGACGGCTCCGTGGGTCAATGCGAACAGCGAACTGCAGTAGCCAATTTCCTATTTAATAGTTCTGCATAAATTTTGTTGTGAGTCGTTTGAAAACAAGAGTAAAACTTTATTAAAGATACGTTTAGCAGTTACGTATAATTTAGGACATATGCTTATTCACTTTTTACCAATTTATTCGACTGTCGTAACTAAAACCAGACAATTGAAAATTCAGAATTTATTGAAGTTTCTATGTTATACAATTTTTGGAATTAATGAAGAGTTCGAGAACAAAGTAAACGTCCATTTGTTACGATGCTTTTTTGTGAAATAATGTTGTTAAATTAACAATTCACTTGCATTGACTGTGGTTTCAAAAGGTTCTTACTTCAAGAGAATTCTTTAACTTGAATATTTATACTCTACTAGATTTAAAGATGAAAACTTAATGTTCAGTGAGAGAGTTTACTTTCCCTTGTACAAGTATAGATGTCAATAGTGTAGATACTATTTGATAGCACACTGTATTGTATGTGTGAATTTTTCAGATAGTTTTTCTTGTAATTGTAGGGCTTTTTCTTTGATTGAGAGTCAAAGGTTTCGTTAATAGATGGAAATAAGTGAAAAACATTTACTGCCGTTTACTTAAATTTTGTATTTATTAAAAAGAATATACGCGCTCCATATTACAATTTAAAACGTACTTGCCACTTCTTCGAAAATTCGATTCCAAAGACGACCCCAGATCTTATATTACAGAATAAATATCACCTAACTAGTAATTTCGCGTGGCATCCCTTATTAATCCAGATGACATATTTCAAGCAAAATTATTCTCTTGCTTGAGTCGTCCAACCAGAAACCGTAGAAAGTGGAAGGGAGGTGACAAGATACTGGTCTATAATTACATACTTCGTTTTATTACCATTTTTGAAAATCAGTACAACTATAGCTATTTTCCAGTCATTCGGTCAACTTGCGTTATTAATAGAGACATTAAATAATCTTAACAAACAGAGCAATATTGCTTCACCACAGAGTTTAATAAAATCTGTCGAGATGCTGTCTGGTTCGCGTGATTTATCATTTTCCAGATTTTATACGTGTGCGGACTTCCCATGTATGAAGCTTGATCTGGTTTTCAAGTGGAAAAAATTAACTTGCTTCTGTCCCCGTGTTGGTTTGAATACCGATACAAAATACGCGTTGAACGCATTTGATTTTGCATGGTCGTCGTGCAGTGGCGCGTTCTCTTCGACTCGAATTTCTGGAATTTTTTCCTTATTCATTTGCGTCTCCTGACACTTCTCTAAACCCTAACCATTTATTTCTTCCCGACTCTAAAAAGTTTTTAAAATAATTCATGCAAAATTTTCTTTTCTTTTTCTAATTCCCTGAAGTAATTCTTAAAAGTTATGTCAGCAATGCTGCGATATCTCCTATTAAATTCTAGTCTAACATTTCTCTCTAAACGTCGTATCGCCCCGTTAAACTATTCAGGATCAGGATTACTGTTCAGTCATTTGTAAGGAACGAACGTATTTAAAGCAATTGTTTTAAAAGTTACCTACTGTTCCTCTATACCACATTCTGTTCTTAGAATTTGGTCGTATTTTTCTCAAACTACGTAATCCTTCAACGTTTGCTTTTCTATAACACCTGACTATCATTCCCTGAAAGACTTCGGTAGAAAGGAGCATTTCTGCAGGGTTGACAAGGAAAATGTCCAAAACTGCACTCTGCCGCGTGGGTTGGTCGACTACTTGTGTTAAGCCCTGGTCAGCCGATCGCTTTTGTAGTTTCCTGTCGCATAACTCTCATTTCCCATTAGCGTCGGGAAGGTTTAAGTTATCGTCCACAAGAATTGAAAGACAGTTTCTGTTTTCCATTCTGTCACCAATTTCATCCAGAATTTCATAACCGTCGTTTGGCGGTCAATTTCCACAAGTAATTTCAAGGAAATTTTCTAGTACGTCAATTTCCATTCCTAAAATGTCAAACTCGCTTGTAAACCAACTATTCCTAACTATTAACGATGACACAGAGAAATACGCCGTTTTTTTATCTCAACGATATATTTTATGGGCGTAAAATAAACTTTCAGAATTAGTTACTTCTGTTAATAAAGTGATTCTGTACCTATCAATATATCTGGATCGCATTATCAACAAGGTTCCAAACCTCAATGGCTTTATTGATTTTACTTCGTCAGTTTACCTGCAGCAATCTCGGAAAACAGTTTCTCACCTCGACATATCTGGTCCCAGTTTTTTCTTCGTTTCTTCCTACGCCTACTCCGAGGCAATCGCCTCCCGTGCTCCCAGCGGTTCGGAGTCCGCCACCTCCATTGCCTCAGTCTGCCCAAAGCACGACTCCTCCAGCTCCGCTGTCTGATGCCTGATTCCCCCAGCGCCGGATTCTGCCCGAAGCCCGATAATAACACCGATTCGTCGTTTTCGCGGTCACCGCTGTCGTCGCCGTTGCCGTCGCCGTCGCTACCGCTACCACCGTCGCCCACACTCTCTCCTAGTCACAGGAGCCGGAGGCATGACTAGATGACACTCATGTAATCGACCAAGCTTCCAGCCATCTCGAGGATTCAAATGCAGTCCGTCACGGCATAAGTCTGATCTACTCAGCCAGTAGTAAGCCATTTCTCACTACATAATCACTTCACATTACAATTCAACACCTCAGAACACTCTCGAAAATGTATAAAAGAAACAAATACGCACAATACAACAAATACGCAAATACGCACAATACGCACGGAAAACCAAAAAAAGTTCAGAAAATGATGCCAAGGATGCGGAAGTCTGGATAAAATCAGTACCGAAAATTAAATATGCGCCAATTTTTTCGTACAAATTACATCAAGTCCAGTCCCCCCTTTCTGTACCGACGTAAAATGAGGAAAAATGATCCTGAAAAACGGACTTTAGCTCAACATCGAGCTAGGTCGGCTGATAATTCAAGAATGATTTTTGAATATGCATTTAAAATTTAATAACGCGAAAGAGATTCTTTCCTTACATCACCCAAGAGATACACAATCCAAACAACTTATAACTTCTCTCCGTATGCAAGAAATACATATCTTTAAATATTCTTCACTTTTTAAAATACATTAAATTTTCTTGTCATGAACTCACGCTGTTCATATCACGCAAAGTAATGTCAAATACTTACAAGTTCTTCAGAGTTGTAACACCTCGAAGAGTTTTACGCCCAATAATTTCAAGTTGATTGTGACTCAGGTCTCTGTAAAAAAGGAAAAAATATAAAAACTAACGTGAAATTAAATCACACAAATACTCGTACACATTGCCTTACCATTACATCCCTTACACTGACCAAAATATTATGGAAACTTTTATCGTCATCTGACGAAATTTCATGCCATCTCTTTCGCGTCGAAAACATTTTTCCAGAAAACTAGTTATGTTCCAGGTGAGGCTTGCGCCATCAGGGCTATGATAGGCAGACGTCGGTCGTTAAAGATTCTAAAGCCGGGCCGCCGCTGTTTACAAAATGCGGACCAGTACTTGGATCACTCGGAAGGAATTAATCGCTTAATAGGATTAACTGGGCTGTCCGGGGACGCTGCGTCGAAGCCTGAAGGGCCGACGTTTCAACCGACGTGTCGCGGTCTTCTTAAGGGCTGTACTGCGCCAGGACTTTTTTTCAATTTTCCCCTCACCAGTATCCCTGGCGAGGCGGGAATTTATTCATATAATTGGTTACATTTGTAGGCTCCAGCATTTCTGCTTATGGAGCTGCGGGAAGGGCTTTGTCTTAAACATACTAAACTAAAACTAACTTAAAAATCCGTACAAATGCCTCTTTGGGCGATTGTAGTTTTAACATTTGTTGTTGATGAAATATTATTTAGAAGTTCTTAAAATGCATATTTTGAACGCTAGAAACAAAACTAAAGCAATGTGGAACATCGTAAAAATTACGACCACGTCATCACGACATTTCGTAGAGAATGTTGTTTAAAGGATAATTAATGAAAGAGAAACAAGTAATCCAGAAAAAGTTGCGAATATCTTCAACCAACACTTTTCTAGAATTGCGGTTGATCTCACGAAGGGACTAAAACCACAAAATTCAACATCACATGCTTCCCTAAAAAATTTCGGCACGATGTTTACTTACGAAACTTCTTCCAACGAAATCCTCAGAATAGTCAGTAAACTAAAAAATAAATATTCATCTGGTTTAGATGAATTTACGGATTGTTTATTAAAAACGTGTGCACCTGCTATTATACACCCATTAACTCACATTTTCAATGTTTCCTTGTGCAGAGGAATATTTCCAGGTATTTTCAAAACAGCAAAAATTTAGCCACATTTTAAAAAATGGAACAAAAATGAAATTCAAAATTACCGGCCAATTTCTCTTTTGTCAGTTTTCTCAAAAATATTTTTTGCAACACGCTTTTCTATACGCGAATGGAAACTTTTCTCAGGAAAAACGAAGCGTTTTCAGACTCTCAACACGGTTTCAGAAAATAAAAATCTACGGAAACTGCCATTTTTTCTTTCCTTAAAGACGTTGCTTCATCAATAGACCAAATTAAGAACACATTGGGATATTTTTAGATCTTTCGAAACCTTTTGACGTTATTAACCACAACATATAGGAATTCGTGGTATTGTCCTAGATTGGATAACCTCGTACCTAAAACATCCATCTCAAAGAGTAGAAATACCGTACTGGCACGAAAGGACATTATTTACTTTTCTTTCCAATTCTTTGTCAATTGAACATGGGGTCCCACAAGGTTCGATCTTAGGGCCTATCCTCTTTCTGTTGTACGTAAACGATATGCCCTCATCTATTAAAAATTGAAGAACAGTTCTGTTTGCCAATGACACGAATGCTCTTTGCAAAAAAGAAACAATAAATAGTACAATTTCAGAAGTTTCAAATTGGTTTTGTAATAATAAATTAATAGTTAACGAAGGAAAAACTGTCTCAATGCAATTTTGCGTTTAAATCGGCAATCATATGTTCCATTGAAAATGAACAATATGAATAGCTGATGTTAAGGTAACAAAATTTCTAGGTCTCTCCATTCAATCAAACCTCAAATGGAATGTACATATAACAGAATTAAGCTCATTATGTTATGCATTCAGAATTCTTTCTAATTCTGTCAGCCTTCATGCAGCTCGTTGCGTGTATTTTGCAAATAAACATTCCCGCCTGAGATATGGCATAATATTCTGGGGAAGCTCATCCTTTAGTGCCCAGACATTTAGATTGCAAAGAAAATTATCCGAATAATTAAAAAATAGCATCCAGGTGATCCGTGCAAGCCTCTTACCATTGAGCTTGGAATCTTACCATTGCCTTGCCAGATGCCATATTTATGAGTGTGTAGTATTTGTCATAACTGACTTCACGGTGGGAACTTATTTTCATATAACACTGATATTTATTGTTACAACACTCGACGTAAAAATCATGTTCATTAAGTGTCAGTATCAACAGCTCACTACAAGAAATCCACATACAATACATGTACGTTACTTTACAACGCATTGTCAGATGAAATTAAACAATTGAAATTGGTACACAAATTGAAGTTAAAAGTAAAATATTTTCTGCTGCAAAACTGTTTCTATAGTTATAGATTATACTGATAGTCAAAAAGAAAAGTAATGTTTACTTTAACAAAAACAAGATATAGTATAATGAATTAGTTTACATTTGCATTGTATATTTTTTTAAAAAAGACTTAAATGCCTGTAAGAAGTAATGTACTTCAGCTTCCGGGTCAATGACCCCATCTCGATCGGGTTTTTGTCCAGTTAATGTAGCTTCACTATGCGCACGTTTTGTTGAACTTTTCTTTCGCTTGTAGTGGTAGTAGAGCTTAGAGTGAGTTTCTATTTTGTTAACAATACAGAAAAATCCAATCTGTTTGTTCGTTTACCGTTAAAAATAAGTTTTCTATAGTTCGGCAACGAAAATATCTAGTTTTTGAAATGTTAATCTCTCGCCTTTTTATTTTATAAAATTCACTCGTCTTCCATACTTTATAAATACAAACACACAAATAGATATTGCCTAATCAACAAAAGAATTATCACCATGGCTCCAATTTTTATGACTTCATTTACTCACGCATTCATACCACTCGGCACTTCACTTCACTATACACTATGTACACTTTATTTTTCGCCACGGCGCCGACTTTACTCAAGCGTCCCTGGCGCTGCGACGTCTTCAGTGTTAGGCGGCTCGGGCCCGGCGGAGCGCGTTTCCACGCTTCCCACGCGGATTCCGGCATCTGGGAGCGGAAACACCTTCCACACACTATCTGCTCCCCTGCGTTGCACAGTTCAGAGAGCTTGTGCGGGGGAAGTGCGCGGAAGGTGAAGGCGACGTGCTTTGGACCGTTTCTCCTATGGAAGGCCCTGTGCACGCCGCTGTTCGCTGATGCGCCGGCCTCGCGCGGGATACGCGGAGCGGACGGCCTCAGCGCCCTTGTGAGCGCCGTCTCCGCCCGCTCCGCTCCGCCTGCTCGTCCGGGAACCCATTGCGCACGTCCAACTCTGAACATGTCAGCGTTGCGGGGAGTGCGGTCCGTCGGGAAATGAAAGATGAGGACGCACCGCTCTGTT
Organism: Teleogryllus oceanicus; assembly: GCA_964035755.1. NCBI lineage: Eukaryota > Metazoa > Arthropoda > Insecta > Orthoptera > Gryllidae > Teleogryllus > Teleogryllus oceanicus. The sequence goes on from CAXIVR010000001.1 coordinate 192,941,859, forward strand.
CTGTGCGATCCGAATGGGGTGCATAGTGGAAGGAGCGGCGGCGAAAACCTCGCATGCGTACGCTCTCAAGGGGTGGAAGCACGCGGTGAATAGCCGCCGCTTTAGGGAAATAGAAAGATCAGGAGAGCGGAGAAGAGGTTTCAGAAGAAGAGTTCTAATTTGGATTTTGGCCGCAAGATATCGAGCGTGCGCATGCCAGCGAAGACCACTGTCAAGCGACACGCCCAGATATTTCGCTTCGCTTTGCCAAGGCAAGTGCGCGCCCGCCATGCTCACCATTTCATCGGGGTTTGCCCTCTTACAAGTGAAGTTGACGGTCACGCACTTATCAAGGTTCAAAGCGAGTCGTTTCCGACTTAGCCATTCAGGAAGGGCGGTGAGAGTCGCTTGAATACTTTATTGGATGCCTTCCGTTCGCCGATTTCGCATAATATGGGAAATCATCCGCGAACATCAGGAGCCCGCAGCGTTGAATACCTGTTTCGGTTTCAGCAGGAAGCGGCGCATCATTCACGTTTAAGCCGAAGAGAGTAGGAGAGAGAACACACTCCTGAAGCACACTCGCCTCGGCTCGTCTGAGGGACGAATATACGTTGTAGACGCGCACTTTAACTGTCTGTCGGAGAGAAAACTCGCGATCAATCTGACGTAGCAATCGCTCATCCCCGACTCCGCGAGGCACGCGAATAGACCCGCATGCCACACACAATCGAAGGCCGATCGCATATTCAGAAAGACCACTTGGAGATTCTGACGTCTCTCGAGGGCGAGGCCGATCTCCGTGCAAAGCCGCGTTTGCTGCTGCGCGGAGCTGTGATCTGCTCTGAATCCAAATTGCTCATCTCTGAGAAGAGTGGGACGACGTATTTCCTGTTGCAGACGCAACAGAATCAGTCTCTCATACGTCTTCCCTAAGATGGAGAGGACACTAATTGGTCTATAACCGTTTGGAATTAATTTATTCTTGTCAGGTTTTGGGAGAAGAGCGATGGTCGCAATCCTCCACGCCTTTGGGAAAAACCGCACGCCAGTCACGCATTCAGGAGCTCGAGTAGAAACTCGACTCCGCGCCCGCCCAGAGCACGCAGCTGCGTTCCCGTCACTCCATTTGGCCCGGACGCTTTGCGCACACTAACACTTTTGAGTGCTGCGCGGGGCTCCGTTCCCGTCACTCAGCGCGCCGAGGACAGAGGGAGCAGCGGGCCAATGCCAATTACCGACCACCTGTGACAGCGGCGGCCAATGGCAGCGTAGCCGTGCCCGTTTCAAACGCGCAGAAGTGCAACGCGAGCGAATTCGCGAAGATTTCGCTTTTTGTTGATGCTGTTTTCAAGAGGGTGACTGCTAGACAATGTCACCAACGCGAACTAAGAAATCTCAATTCGATAGAAAATTTTAGACGAATAGGGGGTTTCCCTTCAATTCCCACTAGTGCAATGTTGCAAACACAGAAACTTTGCACTGCACTGCACAGCACAGCACTTTGTAAACACAGAAAGCCGTACCTTCAAGTGGTGTCGTAGGTATTTTCTTTACCTAATTCTTTGGCCACAAGGTGTTCTCTCAGGACGATGTTAAATTTCTCTTGCGAATACGATGTCCAGGGTTTGGTCCAGAGAGATTTATGATCCAGAGGGTTTTCTGAATGCATCCTGGATTCGTGAGCAGATTTCTGCCCTCCAGAGTCCAACTAAACGCTGATTTATCATCCGTTCCAGCACTTTGCAAACACAGCTGGTAAGAGAGATAGGATGGTAGCTTGATGGCAAGGACCGATCTTTCCTTTCCTTCCATTAGAGCTGGGACACTATGGCCTCTCGCCATAGAGCAAGAATGGTGTGCTCTTCCCAGATGCGATTACAAAAACGGGGGAGAAATGGTATTACCACATCAGAAATATGCTTAAGCATTTGGTTGTGTTCAGGACCTGGAGTAGTTCTTCACGCCAACGCGAGAGCAGAGCTCAATTCCGACATGGGGAAAGGAGTATTGGAATCGTCAGACGCTCTACACAAAAATTTGAATGGACGACTCTCCATCCTCTCAACCAAAATAAATTCTGGAGCATAATTTGCATAACTTGACAAGTGTCCATGCTCCGCGAGGAGTTCTACAATCACATCTCGAGAAGTCATCTTCCAATTCTTTTAGAGACATGTCACCGTATTGGGCGAAGAGGGTCGTGGTGAAGTCTTCACCACATCCGACGTGGTGGTGCGTGGCAATTGAGAGAGGAGACATGTTTTCCTCGATTATTATTGCTCTCACCACCATTACCCTCCATCTTTTAAATTTGATTAGGGTATCCACAATTGATAATACTCGAATCGGGACAAAGGAGCGTCGCGGTTTATCGGTTGATTTCGAAATTGCGACAGAAGCAGCAAAGAGTAAAGCGCTATTGAAATGTGCAGCCATTTCATCCACATCGTCGAAGGGTAATCTGACAGGTTAACTCGGGATGTCGACAAGTCAGCACGTTGCACGATCCATTGAGGGGGCGAGAGAACTCACGACCAAGTTGATCGAAGTGGACAATAGTCTGGAAATGGTCGCTTCCATACAGATCTTCTAACATGGTCCACTGCATAGCAGTAGGGAGTGAAGGGCTGCAAAGGGCTACGCCAATAGCCGGGCTTCAATTCGTAACTATGGCAAAGTGCGTTAGTTCACCAGTATTGGGAATCGCCAGATTAGTGGTGTCGATGACAGATTTCAAAACGGCGCCCCTCTGACATATACAAGAAGACTCCGAAAGAGGTCTGTGGGCGTTTACAGCATCAATCAATAAAGGTGTGGACAGTTTGTTTATTGAGCCTAGGAAGTCTTCGACTGACACCGTTTGTCCTGGGGGATACAGACGTTACACACAGTGTATGTGAAGGATGGGAGGTACACCTACACAGAGGTTGGAGGTCTGAATAGGAACATCTGCAGAAAGCAACGAGTCGTGAACTAAAGTAATCAACTTCGCCATGAGCAAGGAGGCAGTCATTGATATCAGCCATATATGGGGTAAAACCGCGAGAGCATAGCGTGTATGGTGGAACTATGTGCGTCTCCTGTAAACAAAATATTGAAGGCATATAACGGAACAAGAGTTTTAGTTCGTCCCGTCGGAAGAAAAATCCTTTGAAGTCTAGGATAAGAGAGCCGTAGTTAAGAGTTTACGAGGTCGTTAAGATAAATTTTTCTTTCTTTTTTTTTCGTTTCCACCGTCGCTACCCGAAGGGGTAAGTGTCCACCACAGCTTATGTTTTCTCCGAGGCAGTTTATTTTCCCACACTGCAAGGTGATGTCTCCTCAGGGAAGCACATATGAGAACCTGAAAATAGAAGTGAGCAAGTGGGGAGTAGCAGGTGGTCTGGTAACTCTTCTTTCACCGTCAGCCATGCAGCGTTATTGCCTATGGCCAAACCTAACAGTTGCAGCGCAGAGGGTTAAGCACGCGAAGTTTATAAAACACACAGCTAATCCTCACTAGGAGATGGAAAATTGATCGTCAAGATCAGAGCATGAGTGGAGATCTCTCGCCAAAAAGGGCGATAGAAGACTGTTTGCGATATGATACGAAAAGCAAGATGAAAGATGAAGAAAGGGACACTTCAGTGCCTTCTCAGCACCCCTCCGTCAGGACAGATCAACTAGACGGGCCAGCGCTGAAGAGGATCTTGGCCCCTTGAGAGGGGTTACCGAGATCTAGATATATGAGCTGGACCCGCTTTCTTCGGCGAACGCCTAGAGTCACGTCTTCAAGGGAGACCTGACATGCTGCATCGCACATAGACGTTGAATTTTTGCGTTTGTTTTTAACTTGATGTTGCCTTCGCGGTCTTATTCACGGGACTTGATGCTTGTGCTTAAACACTTGATGGAGGTTGCCGAGTTGGCTCACCATAATGTACCATCCAGAATTCGAAGAAAATTAAGGGGGAGACATATCTTGTGTGTAGTCCACGGATATCAGCACGCTACGTGAGGGACTAGCCAAATGTGAACCACAGAAATCAACTAGATTCAGAGAATGGAAGCTGATTTCCTCCCAAGTAAAGGATTTGATTCCTATGTACATGGTATATCCTACAGAAATGCAAACTGGTACATTTAGTAGCAGAGAAGTTAAAAGCCTGTTGACGTTCTCCATTAATGGAGCTTGTTGATTTGCCTCTAGATCACACTGATGCTGCTGGATGAACAGATGGCAAAATCATCCACAAAGAACGATGCCTTTACAGGTTATCGCACAGTCGACGCTATACTATTGATGGCGATGGCAAACAGAGTGACACTCAAGAATGATCCTTGGGGGATACCATTTGCAACAGGGTGACTACGTGAAAGCCTATTACCCACGCGAACACGGATGTTTGAAAGTTTTGGATGAATAAAAGACGCTTCATCAAAAAACCAAAAATGCAGTGTTTGCCGAATGCCGTGCCTCCAAGTGGTGTCGTAGGCCTTTTCTATATCGAATAATATGGCCACAAGATGTCTCAAGACGAACGATGTAGAGACAGCTGTCGCCAACGAAACGAGGTGGATCAAGGTTGATCCGTTTCTTCTAAACCCGCTTAGGATTTGCATCAAAAGATTTTTATACTCCAAGGTCCAGACCAGACGCTGATTCACTGTGCGTTCTAGCACTTTGCATACACAGCTTGTAAGTGAAATAGGTCAATTACTTGAGGAAAGTGATCGAACCATCCCTTCTTTGGGAACTGGGACAATGATGGCTTCTCGCCGAAAGGTAGGGATGGAGTGCTCTTCCCGAATACGGTTATAGAGTCGGAGAAGAAATTGCATGGTCGATTCGGGAAGCATTAAGTCATTAAGTGGATTTCGTGTGGACCTGGTGTGGTTATTTTCGCAAGCATCAGAACAGAGGGCATTTCATACATGGAGAAGAAGATATTATAATTCTCATGAGCTTTGCTCGAAAAAATCCAATGCAAGGTTTTTCATTTTTTCTTTAAGGAAAAGGAAGTTGGGAACTTAGTTTGCCGAACACGACATATTTTCATAGGGAGTGACAAGTTCCCCTGCAATGGCGTCTCGATCTGACCATATTTAAGAAGACCTGGCACTGAGTTTAGGGATGGATATCCTTTCATTTGACGCACTTCATACCAGACGTGGTGGCGAATGGCAATTCAGAGAGGAGACGTATGCCCTCCATGAGGCATTTTTACTTTTTTACTTAGCATCGCCTTCACTCTGCACCTATTTTAATCGATTAGGTTATCTGTGGTTGGATAGTGTTTTAGATGCGCCAACGCTTTTTTACAAGCACCGACAGCCCTTGAACAATCCACGTTCCACCACACGACGAAGGGGTGTCACAATTTACCGGTCGACTTGGCAATTGCAATGTCCGCAACTTCTAGGACAGCACTGTTCAAATGTGCAGCCATTTCCTCCACACTGACAAACTCGCCGAAAAACTGACGTTCGCTTGGAATGTTATCCAGTCAACACGTCGGACACACCATTGACGGGCCGCGCCAACCCACGAGCAAGTGCATCAGTGTGGACGATAGTGGAGTAATGGTCGCTTCCGTAGAGGTCATCTAGGATGGACCATTGCAGAACGGTTGCAATAGAAGGGTTGCAGAGAGCTAGATCGATACACGTGCTCGAGTTTGTGGAGACGGCCAAATGAGGTGGTTCACCGGAATTCAGAATAACCAAGTTCGCTCTGTCTGTTACCGCTTCTAATACATTGCCTCGGACAAGTGCGGGAAGAGCCCCAGAGAGGACTGTGAGCATTTACATCCCCGACTATCACGAACGGAGAGGGCAGTTGGTTAATCAAGTCCACAAGTTCATTAGCACATACACTCAGTCCTGGAGGGATGTAAATGCTGCATACAATGAGTGTGAGGAATGAGAGGTGCACCTGTAGACACACACTACTTCAAAGTCGGTCTGAAGGGGTACCTCTGTAGACAACAGAAAATCATGTAGATAAACTAATAAACTAAATTAATTCAGATAGTTACAACAGACATTATACAATGGAATTGTAACGTTTTTTGTAAGAAAAGCTTCTCATTAACAAATTCAAACAAAAAAATCATCTGCTTTCAAGAAACAAACTTTAAATTTCAAAATTGTGGTTCATTGTTTGGATACAAATCTACATTTTATAATAGAAATAATTACAACATTGTCAGTGGTGGAGTTTAAATTTATACTAAACTAGAATTTTTCCTACGTAATGTTCCTCTTCAAACGCAACTAGAAGCAACTGCTATTAGATTTAAAATTAATTTCACCATAAGTTACTGTTTGTAACTTATATTTACCTAACAGGCAAGACATAAACATCACTGAATTTGATGGCATTGTTAAGCTACTCCCTAAACCATTTATCATCCTGGAAGATTTTAATAGACAACGAACTGTGGATATCTTCTAGTACAGATCGTAGAGGTAGAATCGTTGAGGAATGGCTGGACAAGAATGATATTATTCTGCATAATACGGGCAATGATACCTATTTTTCTACTAGATATCCAAAATGCAGCGTTATAAATTTAACATTTTCATCGAATGACGTTGCAACTCGTATTTCTTGGTTCTCTAGTAATGGTCTTTATGACAGCGATCATTACCCATTGTTTATTCACCTCTCTGATTTTCACCCTTTCTCTATTACCCACACTCATCAGAAGTGGATTGGTACCAAAGCAAACTGGACCTTCATCCGATAATAACATCAATAAACTTCCTGATATAAATGACTGGCCCCAGATCAGACTAACCATATCACCCAGGCCTTTACAGACTTAATTCAGCTGCCCAATCGGCAATCCCTAAATCTTCGGGGATTATCCGAAAATGCCAGGTCCCATGGTGGAATGAAAATTACAGGTTAGCCATCAAAGAAAAATAGAAAGCATTTAGAAAATATGAGAAATTTCAATTGATAGAACTGGGGATATTATATAGGAAGGCTAGAGCTAAAGCCCGCTTTAACTCCTAAAAATGCTATGCTACAGTCTTTTAAAGATTTCACATCTCTATTACGGGTCAAACTTCGTCCACAAATATATGGCATAAAATAATATCAATTAGTTGTTCATATTCAGCTAGCTTACCTCCAACATTAGAAGATGATTATGGAATAAAATATAGTAGCTCTCAAGATATCTGCAATGCTCAGGCAGTTTCTTTCGCTCACAATTCCAGCAATAATAACTATGAACCATCCTTTCGGAAAATAATCCCGTCTATATCCTTAGCTACCGAAAAAAATCCGAACCCTCCCCTACAACAGTGATCCGTATAACCGTCAATTCCTAATGGGTTAGCTCCTTCATGTAAAACCTCCGCACCAGTTCCGGATATTATTCCTAATATTATCTTGAATCTTCCAACTTGTGCCATAGAATACCTTAAAAATGTACATTGGCATCTGGACCTCCTAATCCTTCCCTGAGCTATGGAGTGAAGCTCTTGTAATTGCTGTACCGAAACCAGGTAAAGATCCATCGAAAGCAAATAATGTTAGACCGATATCATTGAGGTGCACTCTTTGCAAATTACTACAAAAAATGGTTGGCAACTGCCTCAGATGGCTCCTAGAAACAAGCAACTTGTTATCTCCTTTTCAAAATGGATTTCGTGAACATAGATCAACCAACGACACAGAAATTTGTGATGTACTACTACTTAACACACATGCATTTGTTGTTTCGCTTGATATTGAAGAAGCTTATGAAATTAGATTTAAACCTCGATTACGACGTAATCTCATCTCAATGAACATTAAAGGTAACTTACTGGCTTTTTCTGCATCATTGATATCTGCGTGTACGCATGTTTGATAAAATATCAACACGCAGAGAAATGGTGAATGGTATCCCTCAGGGTTGAGTTCTTAGCGTGCTCCTGTTTTTGATCGAAATTGGTTTGCTGGTGATTCCGGGCACCTCAACAACTTAAGTAATTAGTCCCGTAAGTGAAGTGCATGTTTTTCTCTGCCCGCTTGATGGAGAGATCCGGCGCCGACAAACCGTCGGCTACCGGGGTTTCCCCCTAAACAGGACTCTCCCACCAGCGGGGCACCGCCCCAGCCGGGACAAGTTCTAAGCTCCCGACCGGTCTCCTGGAATACGTGGTAGTGAAGAGCAAGTTAGTGTAAGTGTGTGTGTGTGTGTAAGGGGAGAAGATAAGACAAGGAAGAGGAAGGAAAGATAGCGAGCGGTCCGTAGCCCGTGTGTTAGGGTACTGCTCTGACATTCGCTTGGTGCTAATCGGGAAAACCATGGAAAACGACCGATCAGAGCAATCGGCCGCTAGAATTCTCCTGCAGACAGCGACTGAATTCGACCTACCTAAAAAGCTAGTGTCGAAAATCGTCCCGCCGTCAAGACTCGAACCTAGGACCTCCCGGTCGGAGGCGCTGCAGTGACATCAGTTGATGCGCAGAGTTACTGCTCCCGGTTGATCGCAATTAATGAAATAAGTAGTATGATAGAGGCTCCAAGAAAATTATTTCTCTTCGCTGATATTTCCATTGTATGCTGCGGTAAAGATCTCTGCATAACAACTAAATTAATCCAAGAAAACTTAAACAAAATTCAAACATGGGCAAGTTCTTCTAGTTTCTCCCTTTCAAGAACTAAATCAGAATTCATTATCTCCAGAAGCTCAAAAACTTTAAATGAAAATCCTGCCCTCTTTAATGGACACCACCAAATACGTAGAGCATATTCTGGTAAAAAATCTTGGGTATGACCGACCAAAAACACACAAGGAAGAAGCGCATTTCTCTGCTAAAGACCGAATGCAAATCCAGGCTTAACATATTTAAAATTTTAGAATCTCAAAACTTGGGAGCAGAGTGGAAATGTTTAATTAATGCTTACCGTTCTATTATTCAAGAGAAATTAGATTATGGAGCTGTTATCTACAATTCAGCCAATAAATCCACACTACAGACGCTAGATCCTATTATCAATTCGGCATGTGGAATAAGTTTAGGTGCCTTTAAATCAAGCCCTATTGTAGAAGCAGGATCACTCCCTCACGATTTGCAGCGTAAACAACTATGTCTAAAGATTGGCTACTCAACATTAAATTTTCCAAGTAATCTGACCTTCAAATGTATCTTCGGCGCTCTTAAAACAGATTACCATTCAATCCATGTAAAGTATCCAAAAGCACTTAAAGAAAAATTCAAACTTATCAAGATGAATTGAATATTGAAACCCTCACATTTTACAGATAAAGATTCACTCTATTCCCCTGTAGCGTCACGTTGGCGGCCGTGGGAGAGAGGTGGAGCGAAAGTATCGCATACCTGCGGGCTTAATAGCCTCAGCGCCACGACGTTGATATATTTAGGCCAAGTGGACGCTAGCTTGACCTGGAAGGTCACGTAGTAGACGCGAGCCTCCCTCCTACACCAATATTGATTGATTGATTTTTTCGTGTTTCGGGGCGAGTCAACTGCTTCAGTCATTAGTCCCGTTAGTGTAGTGCATGTTTTTCTCAGAAGATGGTGATTTTCCCCTCGCAGGATGGCGAGATACGGCACCGACCTACCGTCGACTAGTGGGGATTCCCCCTAACCAGGACTCTTCCTCCAGCGGGGCACTGCTCCAGCTTGGACAATCTCCAGACCGGTCTCCCGGAATATGTGGTAGTGTAGTGCAGGTTAGTGTAAGTGTGTGTGTAAGGGGAGAGGATAGGACAAGGAAGAGGAAGGACAGATCGCGCGCGGTCCGTGTCCCGTTTGGTAGGGTACTGCTCCGGTATTCGCCTGGTGTTGATCGGAGAAACCACGGAAAAACCGATCAGAGCAGCCGGCCGCTAGAATTCTCCTCCAGACAGCGACTGAAACAACTGAAAAGCTAGTGTCGAAAATCCTGCCGCCGTCAGGACTCGAACCTAGGATCTCCCGGTCAGAGGCGCTGCAGTGGCATCAGTTGACGCACTGAGCTACCGCTCCCGGACCTACACCAAGGACGGTCACGTGACGGCTAGGTATAAAATCACACCGGGGTTTTGTTCTGGAAACCTCGCGCGATACGCAAAACTTTACGCCCAGGCTGGAGCGTGTCGTGCCTCTTGCACGGATGACGAGGTCACGGTAGTGGCGCGGGAGGAGCGGGGCCTCCCTAGCTATGTGGGGTATCCACAGGGAAATACTCAAAAGTGTGTAGTTTCGGAGCAGAATTTAGTCATTGTACATACGTGTAAACAAAACTTGTACATACTTGTAAATGTCTGTGTGTTTTTCTCCATGGCGCCACAGACGGGTAATTCATAAATGGAGGCATCGAATCCATGCACGGGGGCCGACTATTATTAATAAATAATGTCAGTAGTTACTCCCGAACTCATGCACGGGGGCCGACTACTAGTTCACCTATAGCGGCGAAAGTTGTAATAGAAATCATGCACGAGGGCCGTCTACAGTTCATAAATAGCGGCCGCAGTTGTGTTTGAACTCATGCGCGAAGGGCGACGAGTATTTCATAAATAATACAAATTAACGGCAACAAGGGGGCAGTATCATTCTGGATCGTCGGACTGAAGAGCATCAAATCCAACGAATCCAAGGAAGGAGGGAAGGAAGGAAGGACGAGCCATTTCCAGACCAAACCGAAGCCAAGCAGCCAGGACTCCTTACGTCGGAAGAGCCGAAACCACGTGGAACATGTACGCGAGGGAATTGCAGAACTATTGCAGAAAATGGATTAGCGGTCTCAATATTTCGACATTCGAAGCTCTCCTTTATTTGATGGTCACAAATCAGATGAAGCGGCGGGTACCTGCGGAAAGGAAAGACCATTTCATTGATGAATGGGGTACATTTTCGGTAGCGCTAAATTTAGCCAAAAGACTTGACAATTACGAGAACAACAGGGCCGGCTGGAAGCGCACGTTTTCTAAGCCACACCAGCGAGGGGACAAAACGGCAGAAGTCGCGACCGCTTTGGAATCGTAATCTACGGGGAAAACCGAGCCGAAAGTCAACTAAAGCAATGCAGAATTCGAAAGGCCGATTAAACCACGTTGCTTCTCGTGCGGGTCGACCGAGCATTTCAAGCGGAATTGCCCAAACAAGGAAACAGTACAAAAGATGTGTCACGTAGTCGACGGGGAGCCAAGGAACTGCTCCGCCCCCATACGTGCGCGGAATTTGTAAATAACGAGCCAATCACGTTCCTTCGTGCAGTGGAGCTAGTTTTGACCTTATTAGTGAAAAATATGTGTCGGATGATCAATTTACTGGCGAATCAGTATGGATTTTCCAGCCCTTAGACTCCGAAGCGCGAAATTTGCCAGTTGCGCACGTGCGTCTTCAGGGCCCTTTCGGTCAGGTAGAAACAAAGGCGGCGGTAGTGCGACGCGGGTGCGATCTCGAGTATTACATACTCAGCAACCGCACCGCCACCTTAATAGACGAAATCAAAAAGGGTTACTTAGAACCGCAAATTGTAAACGATGTACAAACACGTGCGTGGACAGCAAGAGAGCGGGAAACTTCCAAAAGTGAAAGGGAGGTGAGCGAGATGCAGCAGGGCGACGTTCCTCTGGACGGGGTCGATGCCTCAGGCGGTAATCCCTTCACAATAGAGGAGGAAAGTGTTCTCGAGCCAGAAATAGCAGCCCTCATTAATATAGACGGTGAGACATTCGCAGCAGAATACCAGCGAAATGCTGAAATAAAACAATTGTACGAAGCACATGTCGGAAAGGTACCCGAGAGGAGAAAATATATGTATTTTGTAAAAGGAAAACTTCTGTTTAAGTCTAGGCAAAGCAAACGCGGTGACATCTATAACATGTTGGTTGTACCGCACGTGTACCGAGGTACAATTTTGAAGCTGTGTCACGAGACAGCCAATGCGCATTTGGGGACCACCAAAAGCAAAATCAGCATGGCGAAATATTTATTTTGGCCGAACTGTTTCAAGGATATGGAAACCTATATCCGGCCGTGCGACAGTTGCCAAAAGGTAGGCACCACAGGCGATGCACAGAAAGCGCCACTAAAGCTGGTGCCTATTATGGCGAAAACATTTACCAAAATAAATGTAGACGCACGAAATGCAGACTCTGCATTTTCTCCTCTACCAACTACTGACACCTACAAACTTGGACAACCTTCTACTTCCAACTCTACAAACCACCAAAGACAATCCTACTCTGACAAGACGAAAAGCTCGACACCCGCCCCCACAACAACCCTTTCTGACTTAAAAAATTAAAACCGTAACCTACAAAAACTAATTGCCACCATTAACAACTGACCAAAATTACCTTTTAAAAAGACCAAATCAACCAGACGCAGATTAACTAATATCTCCTCCTGGAACGCCAATGGCGGACTTGCTCGAAAGCTGACTAAAATAAAACAATACTAGACAGACTACTCCATCGGAATACTACTAATACAAGAGACGCCCTTGATCCCAGCCCTTCACCATACCCAACTACATCACTTACAGGACTGACCGAGCCAGCAGAGGAGGCGGAACTGGACTTTGCATCTGAAAAGACATCCCACTCACCCAACTTCCCTCCGCCCCCACCACTCACATTGAGAATACCATAATACAAATCGCCACTCCTCACGGTCCCCTTTTAATAGCTTCAATCTACAAATCCTCCGCCTTCCTCTACTTGACAACGACCTCAATCTACACGACAATTTTCTTTTAGCAGGCGACATCAATACGAAATCGACTACTTGGGGATGCAGACATTCTAACTCAAACGGAGTCATACTTCAGACTTTCTTAGACAATAACTCCCACATCTAAATCTCCCCACTTGCTGAACCCACACACCTTGTCAGAAATCTCCCACACGATAGCCTGGACTTTGCCCTTCATTCCCCCAACATTACAATCAGTACGCCCCACCCAAAATCAGAACTAACCTCAGATCACCTCCCAATCCTCTTCACCACAGACGCCACTTCCTTCAAAATTAATATTCCCTCTCAAAGTTTCTCCACCGACTGGCCCAAATATAAACACCTCATTTCGAAAAAAAGTCAAACTTCCAAATCTCTCCAATTAAAACCCCAAAAACCCCCGAAAAGCCACCAACACAACCAACCCCTCTCACTAACAACAACCCCTACAACTACTCCGACTCAAACGTAAGACACAAAAGACGTTTTACAAAACACGACGAGAACAAGACAAAATGACCTAGTTACATTACAAACAAAATTTGGACTCTAATCAGAAATCTAAAGACAACTACTCATCACATCTCCCCTCTAAAACTATCCAAACAACTAAAACTTTAGACTCACATACCATGACAGAACTTTTCGCTAACTAACTTCAGACTCGATTCACCGCCCCTGACACTCCCCTCTATACTTCCACTATCTACTATTATATAAAAACACCCAGCCTTCCTCAACATTTACAAACACCATGAACTATATCGACCAAAGATGTTGCGGACGAACTACAAAAACTGGACGAAACTAAATCGACCGGTCCCGATGGAGTTAAAGCTATAGCATTAAAACGACTGACGAGAAACGCGGTTGACTTCATCATCAAACTTTACAACGCCTGCATCAAACATTCATACTTCCCCACCTCTTGGAAAATAGAAAAAATCAAAATGATTCCCAAACCCAGCAAACCACCTAACGACCCTGACAACTACCGACCAATCAGCCTCCTCCCCACTTTAAGAAAAATCCTTGAACGCATCATCCTTAGCAAGCTAGACCCAATACTAAACGAACGACTCCGACCGACGCAATTTGGCTTTCGTGTAGACAGATCGACTGGACTACAAACGCTACGCCTCACTGCTGAATGCAACACGACTACAGGAGAGAGACCGACAACCAGTACCCGCCATTTTTCTCGACTTCACCACGACTTTCGACATAGTAAATCATCGCACTCTCATTTACAAAATCACCCCTCACATCCCACGCTTTCTTCTACCACTACTTACTAACTACTTGACTGATCGCACTTTTTACGTCGACCACCTTCACTCCTCTTCCTCTACCACACAAATTCTTGCCGGCGTCCCTCAAGGAGCCGTTCTCTCCCCTATCCTCTCTTCCCTCTACACTAACGACTTACCTACTTCAGCTTTCACAAACGACTACATCTACGCTGACGATACTGTACTGACAGTGACAAAACGAAAATTACCTCACTCTGTTCGACTACTACAACACGACTTAGACAAAATTACAATATGGGTAAAAGACAACAACTTGAAACTAAATCCGACTAAGAGCACTGCCATATTCTTCAATAGAGGAAACGCCTACAAATCCCACCCGACACCACCTCCACTTACTATTCACAATAGCACCATCAACTGGACATATGACACCAAATACCTAGGAATCACGCTCGACCGCAGACTGACGTGGAACAAGCACATCGACAATATAACCCAAAAAGCTCATAGACGACTAAACGCCCTTGCATCCGTACTGACGCACCCTCACACCCAGACGAAGACTAAATTATAAATTTACAATACTCACATTAAACCATTATGACTTACAACTGTTCGACCTGGGCAATGAAAACTAAGACCAACTATCAAAAACTTAACACCAACTTAACAACAAAGACTTAAATCCGCTTTTTACGACTTTCATCCAGACCGCCGCCTATGACAAATTACTACAGACTCCGACAACTGAAACTAACTCCAATTGACAAATACATCCATGAAACCGCACGCAATAACATTGACAAAGCACTGAAAAAGAAAGTAGAAGCAAAGTTTCCAGTGCCTCAAACAAAGAAACAGGTGCGTTCGTTTCTGGGACTTACGGGCTAATATCGGAAATTCATCCCAGGGTTCGCGAATAAATTAGCGCCGTTAAGTGACTTGCTTAAGGGGCAGCAGCGCCAGGGGAAAGTCGCGTGGACGCCGGAATGTGAGAAAGCAATTCGCCAGCTGCAAGAGGTACTGTGTAGCGACACAGTAGTGCATGCACCAAACTTTGCTAAACCATTCGTGATTCAAACAGATGGGGGATTGGGAATTATTTTGTGACAGCATGATGATGATGGGCATGAGTACCCCCTACTTTACTTAAGTAGGAAGTTTTCTGATGCAGAACACGCGGGAATATATTTTCAGAAAATGCCGAAGTCTATAACACTCGACGTAGAAATAATATTCATCAGGTGACAGTATCAACAGCTCATTACAAAAAATTCACATACAATACATGTACATTATTTTACAACACTTTGCCAGATGACATTAAACGATTAAATTCGATAGAAAAGTTTAAATCCCAAGTGAAATCGTTTCTGCCGCATAACTGTTTCTATGCAATTAGAGACTACACCAAGCATCACAAGAAAAGTAACATTAATATTAACAATGATACATAATGCATTATTTACCATTTGAACTGTACAAATGTGTATAAACAACCTGTAACAAGTATTGTATTGCAGCCTCCGGGTCAATGACCCCCATCTCGATCAGGTTTTTCGTCCAGTTTCCCTGATCCATTGAGCAAATGCTGAGATGGCCCCTTGTTTTGTTTCTGGACATAAATGTAACTTCATCTTCTGTGCACGACTTCTAGAATTCAGTGGGAAATACAATTATTCAAATTATCGTTTCCATGTTGTCGAGGCAGGAAGTATTATTCCAAAGGACAACATGAATAAGAGCCAAAATTTATTTTATCCTTGAAAATTTATTTTATTACATGGGAGCTCTTTTTTTCAAAATTTAAGTAGTATATGACTTAGTGTAGGGATCACAGAATTTTGAAAATGTGCACACAATTTACTTTTCCCCATAGCACGTCATACGCAGTTTTAACTGTTTTTTTTACGTAAAATAAATAAATAAACAGAAATTCTGTACAACAGAAAAAGAGTGCAGTGCCATTATTTGGGCACTCCAGAAATTAAAGTGCTACTTATATGGCCAAGTGATTATAAAAATAGAAACTGACAATAATCCTCAAGTGTGGTTGAAAAACTGCACGGGAAATAATCCTCGACTAATGCGCTGGTCTTTAATGATCCAGCATTACATCAGCATAATTCACAAAAGGAGGCTTGAGCATGCAAATGTCGACGCTTTGAGTCGAAGGTTTTGATGCCTGCATACATTACAAGCGCAGATGTGAGCACTAAGTAGAGTCTGTAATCAGACCGATTGGCATTAGATTTGTTGTACATATGTATATAGGTAGAAGTGGATATTGTAAATAGTAAGTTTCAAAGTAATACAATTCTTGTAATGTTAAAACAAAAAATAGATAAATTGTCAGGTCATATACGTAGTTCATCAAATGTAATGAATATTGTAATGTGTAAAATTCAAAAATAATTGATGCCTTGAAATGTCAAAACAGAAAACAGGGTTGTTATATGCCATCAGTTGTTGTCTTACATGTAAGTAGTAAAATTCAAAGAAAATAATGTCTTGTAATGTTAAACAGGAAATAGGAAAGTTGTTATTTATTACATGTATCATTAACGTCAAATATTGTAAATAGTAAAATTTAAAGTAGTTGTAAAGTTAAAAACGGAAAGTTGTTATATATTATATGTAATTATCAAAATAAGTTATATTAGGATGTTCTATTGTAGATTTGTGATAATCAGAGATGAAAATGAGAAAGGGATGTAAATATGATGTTGAGTAATCACTTCTAGTGGGGATAAAAATGTCCTGTTTCAACTGTGAGACAATTACATTTCAAGAAATATGTTAACGGTATTTGAAATGAAATAGATCTAGAGCGATGTATAGGTCACAATAAAAAATGTTACCATTTAGGCTACTACAGTCAGGGACAGAAGATTTTTTTCCTGTGGTTGGTTACCTGCGGAAAAAATTCTTTTCTGGTAGGGAAGAGACTGTAGTGTCACGTTGGCGGCCGTGGGTGGGAGGAGGAGCGGAAGTATCGCATACCTGCGGGCTGAATAGCCTCAGCGCCACGGCGTTGGGATATATTTAGACCAAGTGGACACCAGCTTGACCTGGAAGGTCACGTGGTATACGCGAGCCTCCCTCCTACACCAAGGACGGTCACGTAACCGCTACACGCCGACGAGCTCACACGGGGGTTTTGTTCTGGAAAACTCGCGCGATGCGCAAAACTTTACGCCCAGGCTGGAGCGTGTCGTGCCTCTTGCACGGATGACGAGGTCACGGTAGTGGCGCGGGAGAAGCGTCAGTGGAGGCGGGGCCTCCCTAGCTATGTGGGCTATCCACGGGGAAATACTTACAAGGGTGTAGTTTCGTAGCAGAAGTCGGTTGTTGTACATACACGTAAATAAACTTGTACATGCTTGCTAATGTCTGTGTGTTTTTCTCCATGACGCCACAACCCCCTGGCAATCCTTTCAACGTGAGGTTAATATAATGATTGCACAGTTTCCCAAATCCTTAATTTCTCCAAACATTGTTAGATCCCATTTGAATTCTCTTTATGAAGACTACCATGATTTAGAAAAAGTATATACGGATGGATCAAAATATGAAAACAAAGCGCGTTGTGAAATTGTTTTCACAACCCCTCATCTCAAAAATTGACACCTTAATATAAATCCATCCGTTACCTACATCTCGCCCAGTATAACCCTTCAAACGTGTTATGTATATCAAAGGCATGGTATTGTAAATAAATAAATAAATAAATAAATAAATAAATAAATAAATATGTGTATCCATCCCAATTATGTAAATACCCAAAACATTAACACTATTACAATTTCATGTGTGTATGAACTGTATATTATTGTGAAATGAAATAATTTTAAAACTTGTGTAAACTCTAAATTGATACTCGTGGTCGCTTATGACCCAGTTGTTGTAAAGCGACCTTAAATATTTTTTTAATTAAAAATGATAATTATTGGAAGAACTAGTAATGGGCGGGGCAATGCCGAAGAGAGAGAGAAAGAGGAAGAGAGAGAGAAAGAGGAAGAGAGAGAGAAAGAGAGCGGAAGAGAGAGAGAAGAGAGCGGAAGAGAGAGAGAGAGAAAGAGAGCGGAAGAGAGAGAGAAAGAGAGCGGAAGAGAGAGAAAGAAAGAGAGCGGAGAGAGAGAGAAAGAGAGCGGAAGAGAGAGAGAAAGAGAGCGGAAGAGAGAGAAAGAGAGGAAGAGAGAGAGAAAGAGAGGAGAGAAAGAGACAGAAAAATGTGGGGAAAGTAGCTTACTTGATGGCAAAGTCTTACATCCAAGAATACTGTACGGTCGCCGCCAAAGACGACGCAGAGAGCCGCCACTGGAGCCCCGACACCACGCTGGTGCGCCCGCTAATAGCAGACCCTACTCTGGGCATTGCCAGCACCGAGGAGTGTCATCGCGACAGCTTCATGCGGCACCATGAGCGGTGAGAAGGCTGCATGGTCAAACTGATTTTACGTGACGTCACTGGGAGATATAATTCAGTTTTGTGTTTCTATTTTTGAATGTATAGGCTGTAGTGCACTTCACGGGACACTACAGACCCAAAGAAGACCAAGATATGTAGGACAAAACGTCGGCATCTCAGCCTTCGACGCGGCGTCATCCAGACAGCCCAGACACGACGCGAAGAGATTCTATCGCGATCCGACTCAGATACTGAATGACAATGCTGCCCCTCCATCAAAAGATGACGTCAAAACATTTTGGGTAGGAATCTGGGAAGAAAGTAGATCCTTTAACAAAGATGCATCTTGGCTCCAATCTGCAGTTGATGCTGCCAATGAACTCATGGAAGCAATAGAACATGTTCACGAATTCTCGGAAGAGGACCTCTTCCAGGCAATTAAGAACATGGGAAACTAGAAATACCCCGAGATCCAGAATTATTGGATTAAGAAATTAACAGCATTACATTCTTATCTGGCAAAGGCAGTTAATAAAATTTTAGAAAACCCAAAGGAAATGCAGGAATTGCTCACACACTGCATCACGTATTTGCTACCCAACTACCCTTTGCACAACTCTTTGCAAAGAACTACAGACCAGTCACTTGTCTGCTAGTATTGTACAAAGTTATAATTACAGTCATAGGTAACAAAATGTACAGACACCTAGAGAAGAATCATCTGTTACCAGTCGAACAAAAAAGAAGTAAAGGTTCCTATAGTTCCAAAGGTTTCTAAGTACATCTTGCTACTAAACATGGCTTGGAAGGCCTTTGGCCAGAAGGCCTTTGGCGGTGATTACGTGGCGGTGATCACGTGATTGGATTAAAGTTTGTTTTGAAGAACCTGGAGATCTATCGATTTCAACCTGGACTTATTGAGTTTTGCGAGGTTAGTATGAAGTCGCGGAGTACCAGGTTACACAGCGGAAAGGAAGTAGTAGGAACAAGAAGTATTTCGATTAACACGCTTTTTTTCAATGAGACACTATTATATTTTGCGTTAGTTTGATCCCACAATCTTAGACAGTCCCAAATGTCTGTCGCGAATGATTTTAGAATATCGCCATGAAGTCTGGTTTTGACAAGTGTGAAAAAATCAATTTAAAGAGAGAAAAAATGACAACAGAGAGCACTGAAGTTGATATGAACACTATGATTCATGATCTTGAGCCAGGTAAAACTTACAAATATTAGTGCATTGAAGAATGTGAAAACATCTCGAACGACACACCGAAGAGAGATATCGCAGGGAGTACAGTAGAACCTCGGTATTCGGAGAACAAATTGCGGGTGTGGTTGGTTCAGATTCGGAAATGTTCAGATTATCCAAAAAAATGTACTGTAGATACAAATAATATACCTCTATAGGATTACCAGAAAATACAACTAAGCGTGCGACGTGGGAAAATGGAAACGTAGCGCAGCGACAAGAGGAAATGGCAAGGTTGCGAACAACGGAGCACAGTTATAACCACAACCGATCACATGCGATAGTGGTTGTGCTTAGAAGAGTTAAAAAACAGTTTGTGTCGCTGCTGTTAACGGGAGTATTTAGAATAAATTGGATTGACTTACACTATGATCAATGTTTTTCGTTTAAAAATTAAGTTAATACAATCAGGTGTTACGCCGTACATTACAATGTCAAGCAAACGAAAACATAGCCCATGTACATTAACAGGAAAACTGGAAATACAGTCGACTCCGGTTATAGAGAACTCGGATATAGTGAACCTTCGGCTATAGTGAACTTAAGTCACTGGTCCCTATTTACTTACATCACAATTAAGCATGAGTTAACTCTGTTAAACTCTGTTATAGTGAACCTGAACTTCGGCTAAAGTGAACCTAGGAAATACAACGTCCTGGAAATTAATTCCCTCCTGGAAAAGAATATATCGCCCCAGTGTCACAAATTCCAACACCAGGCAGCTTGAAAAAAATGTCAGTCAAAGGCCATACTAGATGATGTTTCCTCTGAAGTGAAGTTAGGGGACCGGGAATAGGCACGTTACTGTTGGTCCAATGCCACTCAGTTTCACTGCGGTACCTAAGGTCGTGTCTAGCGTGGGCTGCAACTGGGGGCGGCGACGCGCAATTGCTTGATTCAGTTTCAATCTCGGTGTCACTTGATATTTCGCGCGTTGAGTTCTACGTAGGCGACAGGAAGCACGCGATTGCCACAGCCTGGCAATATCCGCCGTGCCACGTGGAAAAGCAGCTTCATTAGGCGCTTGCGCCATTCCGCTACAGAAAGCATCTCGTATATTATTAGGCGAATAAAAAGGCCTCCGGAGAGCGGGACGATTCCAACAGTGCAAGAAGCATTGAAGAGTGTCAAGACTGCATTACGATACATAGAAACAGAGGTCAATGCAGAATCAGTAATGGAGAGAGCACGAATTCTGGAGAAGGATCTAGAGAAATTACTAAGGAAAAAGTACGTACCAAACAATTGGAAAGAAATTGAATTTTTAAGGACAAATAAAGATATGGAAATGTTCAGTTCGTGTTGTTAATGTGTTTTGCTGTATCTCTATAGTAATAAAATTAATAATAATGGAGAAATTCTGTTTAATTTTGACATCATCGGATATTCTGAACCTCAGTTATAGTTAATCAAAAATGTTAGTCCCCAGAAGTTCACTATAAACGGAATAGACTGTACTTAAGAGGTTTGATAATGCTACACAATTGGCCATCGAATCACACACAATAATTAGAAGAAAAATCGGAGAAAAATTGAAAGCTTCTGCAACTAAACTAGTGAAACAACCATGGAACAACACCACAGCACCGTGTCGCAGTATGATAAAATTGACGACTTTCTTGAGATTTTCTCAGGAATTACAAAAAAGCGTTCCTAGCGGTAAGTGTAGCAAGAAGCATTGTGAAGTAAACTAAACACAGACACAACTTCTGATGCTACTTAACATGAAATGTGACACAAAAATGTCTTTAAATCATGGAGAGACATATCACACACTGAAAAAAAGGATACCACAAATCCCAACAAGGTTTCAATAGTTACACAAACCTTCGTATGCGAAACAGAGACCTAGTTGCTTTACTCCCTTTCCTGGTTACAACAGCATCTAAGATAAAAGTCAACCTTGATGGACCAACCGGCCTGTAATTTCTGAGCGGTTGATGTTGCTTCATAAACGGACCTGACGGCCTCATCAAGCCTAATCATGTTGTAGAGCACTAGCTGGCCACAGCAACCAGGTACCTTGTCAGATTTTACGTATTGAAAATATACATTGAAAAACGTTCAACATCTGTTAAACACAGTGTGTGTGTATATATCACATTTCAATTACATAATAAAAGCATAGAAGCATGTTGCGATAATTATGACTTTATGAAGCAAAGAAAACATATGTTTGCTCAAAACGGGAACGAAGTTTGAGACAAACTTTAATAATTATATTATTTTCCGTCTGCGTTTGTTACACATGTAAATATGTCGAATGACAGACGAATTACGTTATATATTATCAGCTACTAGTCCCAAGCCCTTCGGCGGGCTCGTGAAAGTGCGTGGGAGGGGCAGGAAGTTGCGCGCGCGCCAAAGCTTGCTGCAACCTGACCGCAACGCAATAATATTCGTTCATCCTAAGAAAAATCCTGATTTAAAGAAGTAAAAGTGTAGGTTCACTACATAAGAACTAATTTGAACCAACGGTTGTTAAATTAACCTTGCATCAAAACTATTGCAAACGAAGGAGACCAGTGTGAACTGCATGCGTGTTGCTGGGCGATAAGGACCTGTGCCGTGGATTGACGAGGGTCAGCGAGCGTGGGAGAGGGTAAAGAAGCGTGTGACGCTGCTCGTTGGACCGCACCGTCGCGCCGCCGATCGGCCTGTGAGAACATACTATTCAGTTCATTTTGGAAGGGCTAAGAGAGTGACTGGCCCTTAAGGAAAATTTCTTCCAAGTGGCGAAAAGAGCATCGTTCTGAAAGTTTTTAATTTGTTAATGTAGAGGAATGCGTCGTTGGCGAAGCAAATCGCTGCACTTACTGAGAGTTCAGTGGTAAGTACCGTATTGAAACTTATCGTGCTGTATCAGTATGAATTATAATCTAAAGGTTATTGGTGGATATCTTTAAATAGGCGCCAGACTACTGAGTCTAAATTACCTCTTTGAAGTGAAAATCTTATTTCATTGGGAGTAAACGGGCGAATGAAGTTTGAAAGAAAATGATACCTTTTTACACCGCCTGGTGGAATGGAATTGTAACTTTTAGGTACGTATATATTTCTATCATGAGTTGTAATAATAGAAAGGCATATATTAGTTTATGTGCATTTCTATCAGACATAACGTACAAAACGTGACCATTAATCCAGCTCAAAGTTATGTAAATTTAATTAAATTTAATGTAAATTGTAAAATTCCTCTAAAAATGCCTCTCCTATATCGAACAAGATAAACAATTACTTCGTTTTACATCATCGGTATGAATCCTTTCAATTAAAATTCTAATGTTAAGTGGATATAGAAGGCTTGGCTTCCAAACTCATTATTTTTCTTTCATTTGTGCTTTTCTTAATAATCAAAAAGTACATATTAAAAAAAGTTTGTTATTTGATTAGATTTTCAGCATTGCAAATTCGTATTAAAGTTTTTAAAAAAATATTTATTATGTTGCCAATTCATTGAAATAATTTTAATATAGTCTTGAAGTGCAATTAATGGCAATTAGAAATTGTAGAGTTAATTGTGTAGTATTCCCATATATTATAAGTGTACAGAATTTTGATTACTTGACACTAAAGCCTATCATGTTCTGTAAATAATTGAACAAAATAATAATGCATTCCTAAAAAAAACTGTTGTAAAACACTTTCAATTTTTTATTTTTTTTTCATTTTTCAATAATTATCACTTTGAAAATATAATTAAATACTATTGTATTAATTTTATTTTTCAGGTAGTTTTTGGCACAGGTGATGGAAATTGGTCATTTAAACAGGTGATGGTTCATTGATGCAGATATTCATGGATTTGTTAATTTTAAATGCCTATTGCATTCTATGACAAGATCATGAAAGTAAATTTTAATTTTGCAAGCATCATGGACTTTTGTGATTTCATTCGTATTTAACATTCACAAAATGAATATACATTAATGGTTCAATTTTTTAGTGTGTATCATTTTTGACCAGGCACGTTATTTTAAAATTCTCATTAGGTACTATAACTTGTGTTATAATTCTGTTATAGTTTCAATGTGTACAAGGTAGTAGTGCTCTCAGAATGACTACAAATGAGTATGAGTAATATAAAAAAATTACATTCCAACTAGAAAAGTGTCATTAACTTCAAAATGCTGGTTTTTTAGGACATTGTTTTACAACTAGAGTTCTGAATCAAGTTCATGGAGTGTGACAATTTGTCATTTTCTTTTGAAAGATTATTAATTTCTACTTTGGTTTCCAAGGAAAAAGGCTTTTAAGTCTTTCATAATTTAGAGTTCTCCACAGTGTGCTGTATGTGGCATATAGTATGGATAACACTGCATTCTCAAACATGCAATGATTTTGGCTATTATTCATCTTCAAAATTACAAGAGAAAAATATCTCAGATTGTGTTAATGATTCTTAGGCAAAGAAATGTCATTACTGTTGTAACAGTGTTGACCTTCATACTTTTCTGAAACATTTCCCTTGCCCAGTGAACAAAATACCTTTCCTCTTGAAATAAAACAATTCAATATTACTAGACATGATTCTCGTGCTCTTTAAAATGCTACAACCTGCATACATATGCCAGATAAAATTTGACAAAACAAGCACAATCAAATTTTAGCTTGGTATTTTTTCATTGTCTTTTGAAACAGGAACACGAAACAATTTTTCTAAATTTGTCCCCGTTAAATTTATCCTTTTGTGAGAAATGAATCTTTTTGAACATTCTACTACATCACCAGATGTAATTGGAGCATATTTGTAAGATGCAATCTGAGCCAATGTGAGGTCAAATTCTGCATTTATTTAATCACAATTTTTTTTTAATTTCATGGACTTTTCAATCAGAATTTGAATTTATTGGTTAATATAATTTTTCCTTGGCAGTCATACCTGCATGTCCAAACACTAATTTCAAAGACATTGTAATATTTTCAACAATATTTAATGACTTCAAGGTTTTAAAATTTAATTAAAAGATTTTTATTTTATTTTTTATATACATAGTTTCATAACATATTTTATTTTATTTTTTTGCATGCAAGCAGACTAAGAGTCTGCACCTAATTATTTTCCCCTTCCTTATATCACTGTCAGTTACCAGTGATACTGGGTAGTGATCTATGTGTGTGTGAAATTAATCAATAGTATTCGAAGAATATAATCCTAAATTTTGAACAATCCAGAAAAGTATGCATTTAACAAAATAACTTGCCCAATTTAAAAGTCACTTCAGAACTGGTTATTAATTTGCTAAGAAAACTTATTATTTGACTCATCCAATAAAATGAAGGCCAATCATTTCGTCCCACGCTAAAGTGATGAGTCTTCTTCCACCTTACATAAGAATAAAATAATGATTTATCCCGACCTCTCACTACATTTATTCGCTGTTATTGAGTGCACATTCTTCTCTACAAATTCTTATTGTTGCATTCAGGTGATAATAACAATAGTTATGACATTAACTTGTTGGGAGCGTAGGATTTGTAAATGCAGGCCAATGAGCTTATTCATTGTCAAATGGGCAAAGAGGTTTCTAAGCAATGCAAGTTTCTTTCAAATTGCAGACCCAGCAGGTAAATCAATGCTGGGCAATACATTTTAATTCAGTTTTTAAATTAATTTAACTAATTTGATTAAATGTAGTGATTGATTGTTTCGTGTTTCAGGGAGCGTCAAATGCTTTGGTCAATATTCCCGTAAATGTAGTGCATGTTTCTCGCGGGATATGGCGATGATCTTCCCCCGCTGGATGGCGAGATCCGGCGCCGACCTACCGTCGGCTACTGGGGTTTCCCCCTAACCAGGACTCTCCCACCAGCGGGGCACCGCCCCAGCCGGGACAAGCTCTAAGCTCCCGACCGATCTCCCGGAATATCTGGTAGTGTAGTGCATGTTAGTGTGTGTGTAAGGCGAGAGGATAGGACAAGGAAGAGGAAGGAAAGCTCGCGCACGATCCGTGGCCCGTTTGGTAGGGTGCTGCTCTGGCATTCGCCTGGTGTTGATAGGAGAAACCACGGAAAACTACCGGTCAGAGCAGCCGGCCGCTAGAAGTCTCCTCCACACAGCGACTGAATTCGATCTAGCTGAAGAGCTAGTGTCGAAAATCCTGCCGCCGTCAGGACTCGAACCTAGGACCTCCCGGTCGGAGGCGCTGCAGTGACATCAGTTGATGCACTAAGCTACCGCTCCCGGTAAATAATTTGATCTGTACATTTAGATTACAGAAACTGAAATAACAGTAGTAAAAAATATAAATATGATTTATGTTGGTGATCTCTTCCATATACTTTTTTTGATTTTAACAGTATGTAAACTATTCATGATTTCATTGTAATTGTAAGTTGTGTTAATTTTATGTAGATGAATTTTGTGCTGGTGAATGCAAGACCCCTAAGTATAATGAAGGGACTAATAGAATTGAACCTTTTGAAACCAAAATTAATATAAACATAAAACAAGTATAATACATTTTTAAAATGAAAGGTTAAAAGAAATAAACAACAAATACATTCGAAAACAATTTTCAGCTACATATTTAGCCATAATTTAAATAAATCTTGATGTTCTTATAATATAAATGTGAATTAAATTTGTTTTTTGGGGATCAGTAATAAAAGTTGCTATTGTACTTGCTAAATGTACTTGTGAAACAGTTTTAAAATAGTCTTGAAACAGTTATAAAACGGTTTTAAAATAATTTTGAAATAGTTATAAAATATTTTTGAAATAATTACTGATGACTGTAAACATGTTCTTAGTCTCCTTGTGTATTTAATCCACCTGATCACATAAATGGTGGTCATCAATGTTTCATGATCATTTGTTAGCTATTAAGTTTATGTCAATATATTTCATTTATTGGTTATATTTTACACATTTTACTTTACTAAATTAATATTTTAATGATAATTCTAATATTTTATTTCTACGTACATGCTGTTTCAGAATATTCATTACATATAATTCAACAACAATGCAGGCATAATTGATGGATGTATATCGACCGTAATAACAGTTAGACTGCAGTATTTAAAGGCTTTTGAGGCTTATTGTGAAATTTAATTATCACTAAATGCGTAATTTTATGCAATTATTTCCGTTTTTACGGTGTCTGGTTGTGTAGGTAAATATACAGATATGTTGTTGGATCAAAAATAAATAATGAATATTCTATTAATAGCAAGTATTACGCATAACCCATATTATACCCGTCAACGACCAGTACATGTAACACCAATAAGATATGCTTACATAAGGCAACACGTACGGCTGGCCCTTCAACCAGTATAGCTGTGCAAGCCGGAAGGCCGGCTTCTTCTATGTTTCGTCCGGATGCGTCATGACGGTAGGCTGGATCCTCCAACCTGTGTTGCTCGCTTACGCCAAGCAGATAAGCAAAGGTTGCTTGGGCTCAACAGCTTCTACCCGTGCACTTCTGACAAGGTGTATTCAGACTAAGTGCAACAACTCTTTACGGTTGCAACATTTCGTTCCAACAATCTCCGTCACGAAACAGCAACAGTGAACCTGGTTGGACCTATATTATCATGCGTTTCCTTGATACAGTATAATGGATCAGGTTGTATCTACAGTATAATGGATCATTCTACCACGCAGTATTCGAAATATATGCATTTCTTTAGCATTTCAAATAAACATAATCCTATACCTATTTCCGAATTTTCACTCCGGTTATTTTTGTACAAAATGCAACTGTTCTTTTTTCTCCGTGCACCAAGGACAATATATAAAAAGGATGGACAAGTTGCAGATCAATAAAAATCAATCATTTATGTGACTTATAAGGGAAGAATAAAGGCGGAATCGGATGCAGTTATAAGCTGCCAAAGTCAGGCTTTGAAAACAGGACATTTTGATAAAGCGGTTCTCAAAAAGTCTCCAAGATGATAAATGCCGCATTTACCAGAAACAAATAGAAATCATTAATCATATCGTCTCAGCTTGTTCAATACTAGCGAAGACCCAATTCATAAAAAGCCACAGCAGGGTGTGTAGTTTCCTTCACTCGAAGATCAGTACCGCTTCGAAGTTCCAAACACATGATCCAAGTAGTACGAACACTCACCAAAACCGGTGACGTCTGTTGACTGTGTATGATACTGTACGGCAAACAAATCCAAAATGATTGGACGATAGCCGCAAACAAACTGCATATTGATATCCGGGATTTGGAGAAAAAACGTGTTTACTTGTAGATGTTGCTGGGCCGCGCGATCAAACCGTAACCACGGAGGCAAAGATACATCTTAAATACAAGTTTGGAAACCGATATCAGCCGAATGTGTGGCCAAAGAGCACAGGTCGTCATGATATTTATCCCAGCTCTGGGATTTGTTCCGGATAAAGTGTGTAAGAACTGCGTTGTACTCCCAGGACAATCAAAAGACTGGGAAGTGCAAGACATTGCTTTGCTGGGAACAATCCACATTATGCGTGAAGTGTTGTAGAAGTTTCACAGACATGGTCACTAAGAAAAGGAGAAAAATATGATAAAAATATGTCAAAGGAAGAAGGAAAGGAAATTAGTAGGTATATGTCTATACGACAAAGGTAGAAATACTGACATAATACAAAGAAAAGGTCAAAACGACGTAGGCCGATGCATACGTCTTTTGAAATGGAAATGGGCAGAAGTAATAAGGATGAAAACAAACAGATGGACCTACAAAATTACATGTGGGCCAAGAATTGGCAAAAGAAATATCGGAAGACAGAAAACACGGTGATCAGACGACATAGTAAGATTGGGAAGACTATTGACCAAAACCGCAGAAAAACGCACAAAATTAGGGGGAAGTGAGAGTGGGAGAAATTATTCACACACTCTATTAAGTTGAGTGAGAAAAAACATAACACAAATAAACAGGAACAGAGACACAAAAATAAAGAGCACAACGAAAAGCGACCCGTAAGTGAAGTGAGAGTGAAGTGAAAGTGAAGTGGAACTTTTTTCATACCTCCAGGATGCCTCCAGGTAAGTGATTCAAACCTCCAGGTAAGTGATTTCAAAAGAAATGATCCTGCTGATTTAGATAATCATTATAGAAGGTTTCTACCACGCAGTATTCGAAATATACGCAGCATTTCTGAAGCATTTCAAATAAACATAATCCTATACCAATTTCCGCATTTTCACTCCGGTTATTTTAGCAGCTGCATAATGGGTTGATCAGAGAAGTAGAGAAAGTCAAGGAGAGCCGACGAGACAGCAGGAAGGCGAGAATCGAGGAAGAGGCGAACGATTAGAAAGGTCGAAGGGGAAGAGTGAGGGGGAAACTCACGCGATGTGAATGCCATACCATGCACCAGCGGGACGAGCAGCAACGCAAGTTTAAACGGGAAAGGTTCGTATTGACGGGCGGCCCTATTACGAACGATTACGGAGCGAACAATGAGGTCCCCATTAATTCATATCAAGTAGTCTATTACGAAGACGAGCCTTGGATTAGGAAGAAAAGCAGCAGGAAAATTCGTCGAAAATGTCCGACTATCGTGCTTAGGCAAGGAGGCCGAAGCATTGGTGGATACGGGGTGTGTAGCAAGTGCATTAGCAGAAGAATATTATGATAAATTGGTTGCGACAGGGAAGTACATAGCGACGCTGCCGATGACACGGTCGTACGTAATTGGAGCCACCCGGTAGAGGTCCAGCCCAATTACTAGGCAAGTAATGCTAGAAGTGTTCATCGGAGGTCGCGCGTATGAGGTCATTGCATTGGTGGTGAAGAATTTGCTGTATTCAGTTATTTTAGGAATGGATATTTGACTCTTTGATCGAGCTGCAATAAATCTAGAGAAGGGGCATGTCACCGTGAATGGGCAGAAGTATGGATTGATTCAGGGAGTGAGGAAGAGGCAGGATTAATGCAGGAACTATTGGGATGGAGGAGTGGAAGAATGGATAGAACGCAGGTGGACGAAACTGAGATATTGAACGAGAGTGACAAGAGCAGGTTGAGAGGATTGCTGTTAGAAAGCAAGAAGGTGTTCATGAAGAATCCCGAGCCCATCAAAGACTACGAGTTTAGGATACAATTCACGGACCACACGCCGTTTAGGGAAAGGAACTACCCTATACCGGCAGCGTATCGGGACGAAGTAGCCAAATTGATCAAAGAAATGACGGAAGAAGGAATCATAAAGAGGGCAGCCACTTCATACACCAGTCCAGTCGTCATCGTTAAGAAGAAGGATGGAGGGATACGGATTTGTTTGAACGCTAGGAGACTGAATGCCGTAACATTACCTTATCGAGATGCGCCGCCGGAGGTGGAAGGAATTTTGCGAGGATTCGGAGGATGCAATGTATTTTCATGCACTGATTTCAGCAGGGCCTATTGGCAGATGAGAATAGCGGAAGAGGACCAGCAATACACCGGTTTCATGGTTGAAGGAATATGCTATGTCTTCAGACGAGTACCATTTGGGTTGAGATACAGCGGAGCAGCATTGATACAATGTATCAATCGGATATTAGGGGGCCGACTACAAGACCGAGTAACGGTGTATGTGGACGACTTAGTGATCATATCCCAGTCTGTTCCCGAACATCTCCGAGACATACAGGAATTGTTCACTATACTGAGGGAGAACAACTTGGTATTGAACATCAAGAAATCAAAGTGGTGTACGAAAACCATTGTTTTTAGGTTATGAAATTACCACGGAGGGTATCAGTATTAGACAGGATACTATTAAGGAAATTCAACAGATTCCAGCGCCCCGAAATGTGAAGCAAGTTCGGCGACTGATTGCAACGTGTAATTATTACGCGCGATTTTGCCCAATTTTTGCATCGGTCATTTCACCATTCTACAAACTATTACAGAAAGGTAGAAAATGGAAGTGGGACGATTCGTACGATGAAGCATTCGACAATCTTAAGGCTATGTTTTATAGATGTTGTGTAGTGACGCATCCTGATTTCAGCAAAACATGCATCCTACAAACTGATAGTAGCGACTTTGGGATGGGAGCTGTACTGTATCAAGAGGTGGGAGGACAGGATAAAATCATTGCTATCATCAGTCGAGTTTTGAAAGGCCCACAGCTCAGGTACACGACGACGGAGAAGGAAGCCAACGCCATTCTATGAGCTGTTACCAAGTTGAGACCCTACTTGATGGGCAGACATTTTGTGGTGCGCACGAACCATAAGGCACCAACATTCCTGAACCGATGCCACACGCAAAATGATCGATTATACAGATGGGCGTTGTATTTACAACAGTTTTCATTCGACGTAGAGCATTGCAAAGGAGAATTGAATCATTTACCGGACGGCAGGAGGACTCCTAAGGGCAGCGAGTCGTACGCGAACGTTAAGCAGTTCCAAGTAGCAGCGATAGACCTTGGGATTACCGACGCACCATTATTTGATTGGGAAGATCTTGCGACATTGCAAGAGCAAGATCAAGACATCTGCAAGGTGAAGTTGTACAAGGAAAACAGATTAGTGCAAGATGACCCAGACTACGAGACGATAGGAAGGAAGGAAGAAAGATGAGTGGAAGTTAGTCCAAGGAGCGGTGACCCGAAGGGTGGCGCGAGATCCAGAGATCTGTAGGTTGTGGATCCTCAAAAGTGCCACGGAGCAGCTGATTTGACATATTCATACGTCGATGGCGCACTTCGGAGCGGAGAAAGTAATGAAAATCTAGCAGGAATTATGTTATTGGAAAGGAATGGCACGACAGATTGGAAAGGTGGTTGGTCAGTGCATGTTATGCCAGAAAGCCAAGTACCCAAACAAGAGTTATGCAGGACCCATGCATTTGATAATTCCAATGGAAAAGAACGACCTAGTAGCTGTAGATATATACGGACCGTTGCCAAAAACCAAGGATGGCAACAAACACATTTTTGTGGCGATTGACGTGTTTTCAAAGTTCGTTCAGGTTTACCCTATTAAGAGGACGAACGCACAAACGTACCTCAAGAAACTAAAAGCGTTCTTCAACGTGGCCGGACCATATCGGAGAGTCTTATCAGATCATGGTACAATGTTCACGAGTCTCCAGTGGCGGCAGGTGTTGGAAGGATTACGAACCAACCCAGTGCTAACGTCGATTCGGCATCCCAAGTCTAATCCGGCAAAAAAGGGTCATGAGAGAGTTGTCGAGGATGATTAGAACATATTGCCATGAGTGTCACGACAGATGGGGAGAATTAATCCCTGATATAAATAGATGGTTAGTAGCGATTCCGCATGACAGCACAGGAATAACGCCATATGAGGCGCACTCTAGGCGAAGACCGCCTCATGTATTATACCCATTAGATAGAGAAGAAGTGTCCCAGAGAGCGCGGGAGCCTTCAGGAGAAATAATCCGCGGCAGTTTAGTCAAAATGAGCGAGGCTAGACAAAGAATTCAGAAGAAAACGCATGAATTCAAAGCAGGACAAAACGTGTTGGTTAGAGTACCTAGGATATCGAACCCTAAGTCTAAACTATACTCAAAATTGTATGAAGGACCATACGAAATCAAATCGATCAAGGCCCCTAACGTGGCGGAAATATTCGACGAACAACGAGGTAAAACTGAGCAGTACAATTTCTACAACTTGAAGACATATAACGAGGAAGACGATCGAGATAACGGAAGAGACAGTGGGAAACAGAAGATTTTTTTTCCGTGAAAAAATCTTGATAACGTGGGGGGTTATATGACATAATGGTCATGGAACCATCAATCTATAAAACCGAGAACGCCAATTTAAATCGGGCGCGCAGGAAGGACCAGAATCGATAGTTAGGTGAACGGTTCAGTGAACGAGTCGCACAGGGTAAGAGGAGACGCGAGCCGGAGGGCAGTGGGTTACGAGAGCTGACATGGCGCGCACGGGCTATGCAACGTGTACAAGACAATAGAGTGTTATCGGAAAACTCGAGAGTAATGTGCGGGAATCAGTGAGAGAGACCGAACGATGACTAAAAGCAGTGGACGGAAATATTAACTCAAAGGAATTTTGATCCGAACGTTTATTAGCGATAAACAATCCAATGAAATGAAAGCGCGTGGCGGACAAATATACGTGGGCCATCAGCCATAGATGTGCAATTAAATGAACAATTCTGCGACAACGCGTCACCGTAAGAATACTGTATTCTTACATCGACATCGAAAATGTGTGGCTAAACAGCGGAAAACTGGATTGGGAGCGGCAACCACGCAGACAACAAGCCGGCGGCAGCGTGAGGGTTCCCACCACTCCGTAGCGTCAAGGACACGAACAAAGGCAGCTGTTGCGCCAAGAGCGTGGGAAGCACCAGATAAGTAACTGAATGTACAATATTCATGGAACTCGAGTGAATCTAACATAAGTCATGCTGGTCAGAGGGTCAGTGAAGGATAGGATGCAGCAATGAACTCTCACATAAATGGGAGAAGGAAGTATAGATTATAAATGTATAATATTAGTAATGTAACAATAATGAATGTAGAAGTAGTGGGTAAAAGAACAGTGATTTGTCATCAGGTATTTGATTGTGGGAGCTCCCGAGTAATTCGATATGATCCGAGAATATAGTTGAGAACAGAGCATGATTATACAGCATCATTTAAGAATGAAGATTCATGTATTTAGTATCATAAGATTTTCCTTATATTTGTCTCTTTTTAATGAATAAATGTGTGATTATAAAGTTGTAAATTGGTGATTAATGAATTACACAAAAAAATAGGAATGTAGCCAAATCAAAGGCCAACATCAATCAATCAAAGGCGCTCCCCCCTAAAATGATCCCTTGTCCCTTAAACATTTCAAAAATTCAATATGTTGTCAGTGCTTACACAATCGATGTGGATCCCTAATTTAGGGAAATGAGGTAAGTAGTCACAATATATATATATATATATATATATATATATATATATATATATATATATATATATGGCAAACCAGACTCGAACTTAATGCGCACTACAGATACGCGCATGACACCAACTGAGAAATTGCCACCCCCAACAGTTGGATACTTGTATATTTGCGATACGGTAAGAAGTTAAAACAATTATTTCTTGACTGAAGCGCAGTAGGAAATAAGAGGGTGCACGTGACTTGTTTTCAAGTAATTCACGAAGACCTACTCGGAGTACCCTCTGTCGACTTTATTCTCGCAACAAGGAGTCGCGCTCAGTCTTCGAATACAGAAGGTAAAAAAAAAAAAAAAAAAAAAAACAACCACGAAAACCTAATTTTACTGATATATCATGAAAGTGGCACGTATTAAGTCAACACATAATTTAGTTTCAAATAGTTTAAATATTTTATGAGTATTTATATGAGTAATATTTTATGAGTATACATATCTTACAGGTGCAATTTAAATTTATTTGCATTAATAGCAAAGCACGGTATGATACAGTATATTTAAAATCTGTGACGTGATATGACAATTTTATAGTGAAATTCCGAATCTTGGTATAAAATTGAGTACATTGGGCACTCTACCTTCCTAGAGGTACAAATATTGTTCCGTAGCATAATTACAAATGAAAAAAGAAGGGTTCAGTGAGAAGTGAACTGGAAAATAAGACGAACTAGAGGTGCTAAAGAATACTGGGTGTTTCAAAATGAATAGCGGGGTTTTAGTGTGTTATAATATTTATTACATCAAACTTACAGCCACAAGGGATATATCAAATGAGAGAGAAACTCAAACAGTTTTGTTTGTTGGCATCAATGCGGAATGTTTCCGCCGCAATCCGATAGAAAGCGCTAGTAGCAAAGATGGCGACTAAAGAACAGAAAGCGTTTTGTGTTTTACAGTTTGCAAAGACGGAATCTGTTGTTACAGTGCAACGTGCGTTCCGGATTAAGTTCGGTTGTGATCCTCCAGGTAATAACAATATTTGTAGATGGTACCATCAGTTTGAAGACACTGGCTGCCTTTGTAAAAGCAAGAGTACGGGACGACCAAGAACTAGTGAAGAGAGCGTTGAGCAAGTGCGTAATTCGTTCACGCGTAGCCCTATGAAATCCGTTCGGAAGGCTAGTCGTGAATTAGCAATTCCTGTGACGACTGTTTGGAGAGTTTTGCGGCGACGCTTGCAACTACGTCCTTATCGTTTGCAGTTGTTACAGGCTCTGAAGCCTACTGACTATGATTTACGTACCAACTTTGCTAACGACATGTTGTTGAATGACAATGAAAATTTTCTGGATCTTGTCGTATTCAGTGATGAATCGACCTTCCACCTTAGTGGTCAAGTAAACACCCATAATGTTCGGATTTGGGGTTCACAAAATCCCCGCATGATGGTACAAGTGCAACGAGATTCACCTAAATTGAATGTTTTTTGTGCCATATCCCGACAGAAAGTTTATGGTCCTTTCTTTTTTGGTGAAGCAACTGTAACTGGTCACTCTTATCTGGATACTCTACAGCTATGGCACTTCCCTCAACTGACACAGGATGAACCAGAGAACCTCATCTTTCAGCAAGATGGTGCGCCGCCTCACTGGCATAACGAGATACGCGATTGGCTTAACCTCACAGTACCCGACCGCTGGATTGGCCGTAAGGGGCCTAATGATAGCGCTTGTTTCCCATGGCCTCCACGGTCACCCGACCTAACGTCGTGTGATTTCTATCTTTGGGGGTTTATTAAGGATCGAGTGTATGTGCCTCCAATGCCAGCCAACCTTCCCGAATTAAGGAACAGGATTGAAACAGCTGTTGCGGCAATTACTAATGAGACACTAACCAAAGTTTGGGAAGAACTCGCATATCGTCTTGACGTGTGCCGAGTAACGAAGGGTGCTCACATTGAACACTTGTAGGCTATTATGTAAAACTGTTTGAGTTCCTCTATCATTTGATATATCACCCGCGGCTGCAAGCCTGATGTAATAAATATTATAACACTTTAAAACCCCGCTATTCATTTTGAAATACCCTGTAGTACAAACTTTCTCGTAGCAAATATTTCTAATTTCTTTGGTGTGGACTGGCTTTAAGGTTTAGTTTAATTCTTTGGGCAGCTGCGATCTTTTTTTCAACTTTTCGGTTACTGATTGAAAAACCGAAATATTCTTTCAATATTAAATTAGAGTAAAACCTCGCCCAAAATCGAAATTTTCATTGAATAATTTGACGCCGTTTGTAAGAAAATGGCGATTAAGCATTACTGTAAGTGCGAAATTTGAAGTTATTTTTCAGAGGAATCTACTGAGTTTGGAAAAATTTCATTGGAAGCACTTCCACTCACAAATGCAATAATGTTTACAAATCGACAAATCGTGCATATAAACGGCGTGAAACATAGAACAAATCACATTTGTATAATTTAAAAAACAACAACAAAAGAATAAACCAAAATGCACTTTACGTCATGTTAAATTGTGTAATTAGTACTAAACGTTGGAAAAGTGTGAATGAAAAATTGGGAGACGTTTTCGAGAAAATTGAATATGAGCAATTCTGAAAATTCGGAATTTTGAGCTCAAACAGAACATATAAGTTTTCTAGAAACTTATGACATTATTTAAAGCATATGTATTCACTATTACAATAATGTAAAGAAATCGCCTCTAATGTAAACATTACCAAGGTGATAGACAAGTCAAAAAATTACATTTTTGTAATTTTTGAAAACAACGAAATATCGCGAATATCATTATTTCAACTTTATAGGCGTATTTTACTTTATTCTTACAAGAAATGTAAAAAAAACTTGAGTCGTTTGTGAGAAAACTGAAAATGTCCGGGTTTCTGAGAAAACTTTGAAATTCATGTGTACCCCCAAATTTTAAAGAATTTTTTGAAAATTTAAAAACTTCAACTAGAGCCAAACGGGCACGGGTCCTCAATTTGGAAAAATTCCTACGCATGGTTTAGGCTCTAGTATTGTTCACGGACGGACAGGCTGACAGACGGACGGGCGGGCGGGCGGGCGGGCGGTCATTAATGGTCACAAATGCATTAATGTATACAAATCCATTGAAATGTGCGTATTAACGGCGTGAGATACATTTAAAAAATTACATTTGTGTAATATTTTAAGAAACAAGAGTACACCGAAATGAATTTCATATTAAACAGTGTCATTACCACCTTGCAATAGTTTGAAGAAAAAAATTGGAGCCATTTTTTGTGAAAATGGCACTTGAGCGTTTCTGAAAATAAGGGATTTTGAGTTCATTTCTACAGAAAACTGTTGAGTTTTCGCGAAACTTTATTTGACATTATTTAAAGCAAGCATTAATTAAAATCCTACGTATTGCTTAGGCGCTGAGTGTTGACGGACGGACGGACGGACGGACGGACGGACGGACGGACGGACGGACGGACGGACGGACGGACGGACGGAGGACCGACCGACCGACCAACCGAGGCAGACCGACAGAGACAGACAGACAGAGACAGACAGACAGATAGAGACAGACAGATAGAGACACAGAGAGACAGACGGAAGGACGTTTTGAAAAAGAACACTTTTTCCGTATCAGGGGACCCTTCAACGTGTATTTCCGTTGAAATCTCGAAATCGGTGTTATATACTCCCTATATACGTACGTATACGAGAAAGTAAAAATAGTAGCTAACAAGCTCTCTAGTTTATTTTAAAATTCCTTATAATGTAAGAGGTCTTTGCCCTAATAAGGGATGTTAATAGGCTAATAATAATAATAATAATAATAATAATAATAAATAATAATAATAATAATAAAAAATCAGTATAACTATTGCAGAAAAGAAAAGAAAATATCAGCCACTCTCAATTGAACTGAAAAACTTGTACAAACTAATAGAGGTGGATATTGTACCCGTAGTTATTTCAACTAATGGGCTTGTGGCTGAAGATTGGAGAATTGTAAAAGAAAAACCATCTAAATGATTGGCACCTCAGAACCATGCAGAAGGCCGTGTTGCTGGCAACCACCATCATTGTGCGCAAGGGTTTCTCCCTAAATCATTGAAGCGGAACCTGAGTGCACTGGAGCAAGAACTTCTCACCATCTGTCTCACCATATGTGTTGACGTTCTGTCCTTGAGTTATACTTGAAAACTCCGGAAGAGCGTGAAATTTTAAAATATGAAATATAATAATAATAATAATAATAATAATAATAATAATAATAATAATAACAATAATAATAATAATATACACAGTCAGATAAAAGAGAAGTTAAAAACAGAGTTTACCAACAGATTGAATACCATCCTCAAGACCTCCCTCAACTCTCGTAATCTTACAACAGCAATTAATACATATGCCATTCCTGTGATTACTTACTCATTAGGCATTATAAAATGGACCAGAACTGATTTGGACTCACTGGAGAGGATTATCAGGGTCCAAATGACTCGTTTCAAATATCACCATCCACAAAGCTCTATCCAAAGAATAACACTACCAAGGAAATTAGGGGGTAGGGGCATCTTAAATATTGGTAATCTCTAAGCAAAACTGATAACGGACATGAGAGTATTTCAATGAGAAAGCCTTGTCATCTCAGCTATACAGAGCGATACAGCAAGTAGACGAGAACTATACACCACTCAACCTTAAACAAAAAATGTATTACACGAACAACCAACACAAGCCGAGCTCTTAGAACAATGGAAACAATGGATGGCTCTTCATGGTGATATCCTACAGAAATAGCCAAATCAAATGTCGACGCCTGCTTGTCGTACAAGTGGCTTAAAATAGGATATCTCTACCCCGAGACTGAAGGATTCTTGATAGCAATCCAGGACCAGGTAATTGCACACGAAATTATCTCAAGCACATTATTAAAGACCCCAAAGTGCCTTCTGATATCTGCCGGGCTTGTGGTGTAGGCCAAGAAACGATCCAGCACATTACTTCGGGTTGCAGTATGCTGGCCCCAACGGATTATAAACAGAGGCACGATATGGTAGCACGAATCATCTACGCCAAACTTGCAAGGAAATGTGGAACTGCTAGTGATTTGATACACCCTACTACAAGTACCATTCAAAAAATGTCATCGAGAATAACATCTATAAATTATACAGGGATCGAAGCGTATTGACCGACAAAACAGTTCGTCATAACAGGCCAGATGTAATACTTTGGGATAAATCTAAAAGAAAAGTATGGCTGATAGACATAGCAACCTCGACACAACACACAAAAAGAATACTCAAAAGTACAGGGAACTTACACAAGTTATAAAAGAAGCAGTGGCATGTATTGGAGGTGGAGATTGTGCCGATCGTCCTCTCAGCAACAGGGGTGATACCTACCGTCCTGAAGCACTCTCTGAAAAAACTGGGGTTCGAGACGAACATTATCAATCTACAGAAAGCTGTGATCCTGAGCACGTGTTCTTTAGTCAGAAGATTTATGGGTTCCTAAATAAATTTGTGTTAAAGAATTATTTACTTTTTAATGTATAAACTAAGAGTTTAAATTTATATTTGTAGAAATGTTTACCTTCTAATTAGTTCTTAAAATAATTATATTTTTGTTAAAAGTAATGTACTACGGAAATCATGCTTTGATAGAAATATCTGTATGACTCCTCAAACATGTACCAGAAAGCTGTGAAAAAATAAATAATAATAATAATAATAATAATAATAATAATAATAATAATAATAATAATAATGTAATTGTAGAGAAAGAAGACAGTCCCTACATCTGCTCTTTAGGAAGCTGGTTGCAATCTGGAATAGAATTATGTTCTACCCATTCATAACAATTTTACTCGTGAAGTAGAGGAATAATAATAAAATGCTCTAAAACATGGCTCCAAAAGTGTTAAAATGTTTTATTAAAAACAACAAATGGTTATTAAAATGGCAAATGCGTTGCTTTGAAATTCTGCATTTTCGAAAGTGCAAAAGTTCTAATAGTTTTCGGCGTCTTCCTACTACTACAATATTGAAGATAGATTTTTTTCTTAATGAAATGTTTTCTTCAAAATTAGATCTTTAAATAAAGTAATCTAAAATTTCTCAAAACTCTGAGTAGTTTTCGCGTAATTTGGCTTGAAATACATAAGTAATTTTTGAAAAACTTATTTTTTAACGGTTCTAATTTTTTCTTTACTTTTTTTTTCGAAAAAAAAAGCAAACTACGGTTATAAAAATGGCTGGTCCGTTTTCGGTGAACCCTCCGTACTTTCAAAACCGCCTAAAAAATTAACTTCTCAAAACAACAAAATTGATGAGTTTTTGTTTAATGAAATGACATCTTCATTATTAGATTTTAAAAAAGGTAAATGTACATTCTTTTTTGAAAATGGTGAGTAGTTTCATGTAATTTTTGCAAACAGTCGAAATGGCAAATTAGGATTTACCATACTTCTTTGGCTAGAACCAGGTATTATGGTAACGCCGCGACACGACAGTTGAAACTTCTCACATGAATTGAATGTCAGGTAGTGTTTCTGGGAATGGCGTGAACGGGGGGACCTGACAATTGTAGAATGTGCCCAAACAATAGGAAAGGAATATGTTACTACAAAAGGAGAGGCATACTTACAGGTACTAGGGCGACAGGGAAGACGCGTGTGTCGTAAGACGATGCCGAAGTGACCGTTAGCGAGGCGACGTGCGTCCCTATATAATGCGAGGTGCAGCAATCCCGGCGAGTTTTGTTCCAAAACTCTCTACCCCGACCCTCTCGGGAAGTGATTCCGTAAGCTTGCTGTCTTGAGAGCCAGTCTTGTGTCAGACAAAAAGTGTGTACACGGTGATTCTAACGGGGAGCAACGCTCAGGTAGTGAATGGTATAGATCGGAAGGTGTATACATTGTAAATAAACTGTGTATATATCAAAGTCATCTTGTGTGCGATTTCTGTAACTTACATCCCAAATTCTTAGGCCTTACCAGCCAGATCATCCATCCTCTCCGATAAGGGTAGTCAGATATGGAAAACACATGCATGGACAAACAGAATACAGAGGTATAGAGAACAATAAACAATTTCCCTTTGAAGTAATAAATTAGTATTGAGTGTGTTGAATTATCTACTTGATTTTATTGGATTGTGCCCGTTCCAACTCTATTATCACACTTGAATATTTGGCATTGTTGGATAACTATGATTCAGTTTTTAATCATATTTTAAAAAAATGGCGAGAGTAATAAATTTATATTTGAGGAAATAATTGAATGTGGAAAGAATTGAATGTGTATTTTATTATTTATGTGGTTTTATTTGATTGGGCCCGTTCGTACACTTAAATATCCTTTTCTATTGCGCGTGGTTGCATAACTAGGTCTTTTTCAACAATATTTATTTATTAAACAGCAACTAATAAACTTCATTTGTTAGTAATAAATGAGTACTAAATATTCTTATTCGTTTGAATCGACGGTGCCCCTATTTAATTTTGTTGCCAGCTTGACAGCACCCTAGCACAATCACATATTTAATAAACGGTAAGAAGAATAAAATATTTTTGGGAAATAAATTAGCAATAAATAAGTGTTTTTTATTTGGTTTGATGTGATTGTGGTTTGATAATGGTGTTGCCAGCTTGACACCCCCCGTCCGGCACCCTGAGAACACCAACAGGGAGAGGGGAAATATCGACGCCTGACCACAGAATAAATTTCAATATTTGAAGGAAATTTGTATATATGTAAGAACTAATAATACAAGTATTTAGCAATATATTAGTCTTTTTTCCACCGGTTCTTTCCGTGGGAACATAGACAGCAATGTCCTTTTTCAATCATGGAGCCACTGCAGAGAAACTTTCCTGGCGCACTGTACTAAAATAATATTAGCCAGGCCTGACTACGAAACCTACTGAGTTTCCAAGAAGCTATTACGCATTGCGACAGTTTCTAATTTTTTCTAAACATCCGATGAGCGTTGAAAGACGAAAATATCACTAGATGTTATGAAAGTACCTAGTAATAAAAGACCTAAACGACGAAATTATTTTTCTTTACCTAAACAAAAATAAAGAAAAAAGCCATGGGGGTCAATCGTCGACCTACTGTTTGCATGCTGTTATATTTATGACTTATGAATCACAAACATGAGTACTATTCCTTGAAAATAATCATTGACTGAATGTGAATGGGCTGTTCTACAGAATTTAATATTTGAACATACACAGCCGACATATCAGGTCTTTTTTACCCATCACATCCTATTAGATTCACGAATATCGAAGTAATACGTTTTTGTGAGACAGTTTAATTTAAATTGCAAGTTGCAAGATGCAAATTGTTATCAATTCCCTTTGAATACAAATAATACGTCGTGTAAAAGCATTAATTAAGAGCATATTAAAAACCAATAAAGCTCCCTACTATTAACGGCAGATTATCTTCAAATCGACTTATTATCGATGCACATTTTTTCTAAAATTGCAATAAAAATAAATAATACTTACAATCTCAGTAAATTTGGCATATTCCCGAACAAACCATCTGGTAAGTGACGCAGCCGATTGTTGTTGATACGTCTGAAATAAACATGACAGAATTAATAATGAAACTGAAGAGTCTAATGCTTCTATTAAAATGATCTCGCAATCCAAGGAGCATGTCCGTGAAACAAAAAAATGCGTGTTGTGGAATGATTTCTTACCAGAACAAATGAATAACATATTTCACATAATTGCTTTATTAACCAATGTCACTTTAACATTCACCACATCCACAACAGGAGTAGAGTCCGTTTTCCCAACCTCATCTCCAGGTCATGACACTTCAACCTCAGTCGAGAGAGTCGTCCTTTAGTAGGACATCAGGACAGCTCATCCCCAGAAAAGTGCCTGACACCGACGCCTTCAGATAGACCACAGGGGCGGATAAACTATTCCCTTCTCAGTTCGTAATACTGGATTCCACCATTTACACATTATTTTATCACATGGGCACTGGTATTACCTACACATAATTAGATCTGGGAAGTTTATGCAAGCTTAAGCACGAATTATATTTGGAGATATGTAAATGGTCCGTCGAACTCTCTTTTTCGTTCAACTGCTAGAGTTGGTTGTTACTCCGAATGTTTGCAATCTGAAACGCCTGATAGCGCGTCACAACGTGGGAGAAATTTCTACGAATACAGTGGGCCTAAAACCTGTACGCACGTGCGGTTTGATTCCGAGAATGCTTTGTGCCTAAACTGCCGAAACAAGTTTCAGAAAAACTAAATTGAATTTCTCTACGGGACGAGGCAAACAGTGACAACAATCACAAATAGCCGAAATTATTCATGTTCCTTGGAGGAATGCTAACATCTGTTTTACTACAACTATTTTAATTCGAAATTAATGTTCACGTCTTCTAATACTACGAGTATACTAATACTACTTCGTATGTGAGGCAAAGCTTTGTTTTGAGGCTGTATCAAAACGTCTGTAAACAAATTTAGAAACAATATAAACACACTGACAACCCTACGCACCTTAATAAAAATTTTTATTTTTGTGTCTGCAGTGTTTCATTTTTACAATGTAGCTGGACAGCCAGCATGTTTGGAAACCATCTATTTTTCTCCTCTACTACTTTTATGTAGTACTTTAATAAC
Organism: Teleogryllus oceanicus; assembly: GCA_964035755.1. Lineage (NCBI taxonomy): Eukaryota > Metazoa > Arthropoda > Insecta > Orthoptera > Gryllidae > Teleogryllus > Teleogryllus oceanicus. Next base: position 192,984,933 of record CAXIVR010000001.1, read on the forward strand.
ATACACTTTTCTGAAAGTGAAAGGACAATGCTTATTATCTCTAAAATAAAATTTAAAAAATAAGGTATTTCTGCCAACGTACGAACAAACAAATCGTTTTCCTGAAGGTTTTGATAATCTGAATAGAATAGAATAAATAGAATGCTATTTCGTTTTGCCTATCTTCGCGTATTCCTCTACTCAATTGTTAATGTCCTCAATGGAACTTTTGCACTACTTATGACAGCTTCCTCAGTTTCCTTTACAACTTCATTGCTGCGATTAGACTGGAAAGGAATATAATTTAATTTCCTTGCATTTAATCATATAAAGCGAAAATATAAATTTACTGATAAAACACGTTGGATTATTAGTTCCCATAATGATAAAGGTTAATATCATAGTTGTTGACAGGGAAAAACGTAGAGTCGATCCCTTTGCCTACGACCACAGTACCCGAATTTAAGTGCACTTCCGCTCGCTGTGGCTCTGCAGAACTCCGTAGAAAGAGAACATACGAATTTCGCGCGGTCTCGCGCTCCGCGCCTGCTAGCCAATCAGGGAAGCCCGGAGCCGAATACATGTGCAGTTTGCTTATATGCTGCCCGGCTAGACGGTCAGCAGAAAGCATTTTCTTTCATAAACCTCGTCAACCCACACACACAACCTTAATGTTGAGACCGGGAATATAGGAATGTAGTTAAAGGAAATTTTAGTTGGTACTATAATTGAAAATTTTGATACAAAATAGAGGCCAAAAATTGCAATGCGCAATGCACTGTGATGCCAGACAGTAAGTCTCACACCGAACGTTGAAGCGAAAATATGCTCTTCTCCGAGTTGCAAAAATTGATGTTCCCAGGGTAGCTAAACAAAAACCTTCACCGAGAAACGCAAATGCTTTTCTCTTGCTCCTCACAAATTTTCGTTAAAGCGAGGCTACGGTTCTCCCTCTCCTGTATATCCCGGTGCAACGTCACCCCATTCACTTTCTCCAATCATTTTCAATGTTCTTTTCTGCGCTATATCCTTACGTTCTATTGGCTATTGAAAAATTAGGTCGCCATCCCTTTCAGCACATTAAGCAAATGTCAAGAGTGCTCGTGTTAGTATATGATCTGAGAAGCACTTGTCTCCCTGACTAGCACTGTATCTCCGCCTCTCGCCAGCTCCACGTGAACTCTCTTCAAGCGCTTTCTTCCACAAAAGATCGCGTCCCTAATCAAATCAGACACGTTTAGGGTGAATAGGTTTTTTTCTTCTTGTTCTCGGTTTTCATCGCACACTACGCAGTAGAAACTTCTGATTTCGTCAGATACTTTGTTTAATTCTGTGTCACATTACAACACATGGTCCATTTGCAATAATATAACTGAACTTATTTTAACATTCATTGTTAGTTTAATATATACGATAATTTGACGCAGAGTCTTTTAGAATTATTGAATTGAACAGGTAGTTCAACTACTGACCAGCTGGTTTCTGGTACCACCTCAGTTTTCTCTCAGTCTGCCGTCTCTCTCAGTCTGCCGTCTCTCTCCCTGTCTCTCTCAGTCTGCCGTCTCTCTCCCTGTCTCTCTCAGTCTGCCGTCTCTCTCCCTGTCTCTCTCAGTCTGCCGTCTCTCTCCCTGTCTCTCTCAGTCTGCCGTCTCTCTCCCTGTCTCTCTCAGTCTGCCGTCTCTCTCCCTGTCTCTCTCAGTCTGCCGTCTCTCTCCTTGTCTCTCTCAGTCTGCCTGTCTCGTCTTGTCTCTCTTAGTCTGCCTGTCTCGTCTTGTCTCTCTCTGTCTGCCCGTCTCGTCGTGTCTCTCTCAGCCTGCCCGTCTCGTCTTGCCTCTCTCAGTCTGCCCGTCTCGCCTTGTCTCTCTCAGTCTGCCCGTCTCGTCTTGTCTCTCTCAGTCTGCCCGTCTCGTCTTGTCTCTCTCAGTCTGCCCGTCTCGTCTTGTCTCTCTCAGTCTGCCCGTCTCGTCTTGTCTCTCTCCTGCTCTCCTGCAAGACATTACGGGAACCGCTGGCCTGTTGACCACCGCATTCGGCGACTACCTGTGAGCGGCTCTCAGGCGGTCAGAATTTGTCCGGACAGCTTTCGCCAGCGAACGCAATCCCACACTGAGGGTTGAGACGAGCTCAAATCGGTGATTTCCACGATTGCTTGGCTAGGAAAAGGCAAAGGGAAGTCTGGTTTTGGAATGAGTTCATGTGATGCAATACACTTATTGGCAAAGGAACGTAGTCTGCTAGATGCGCTGACGCCGCGAAATTACACAGTTGCTCAGATTCTTTTTTCACGCGACGAGTCCGTCTGGAGGTGCCGCATGGGGTCGACGCCCTCCTCAGCTGTAGCCGCCCCTTAAGACGTTGCCGGCCGTAGGCGGGCAGGTGGAGGGTCCGGAGCAGCGCTCGAGTTCCGTCACACGGCCACGGTTCAGTGTCCAGCGTGCTTTTAATCACACACGTCCGATCCCCTCACACACGACTCTGTCCACACACACGTTTTGTCCGTCACATGTTCGGCTCCCGGATATCTCCCAAACTCCAGTCACACATGTCTGTCCCCGCTCACACTTCATGAGCTTCCCTTACTCACACATACTTCCTCACATACTTCGTGAATTTATCTCTTTCCGTTTGACGCACCGGACATTCCCCGGACACGTCTGCCTCCTCTCACTCTCCGTGAACTTCTCTTCTACACACGACCGTCTTCTCTCACTCCCTGTAAGCTTCTTCTACACACACGACCGTCTCCTATTACTCCCTGGAAGACTCTCGCTGTTCGCCTTTCCGGGCTCCACCTGCACTCGTCTCACCCCCTCGTCACGTGTTCAGTCTTATTGGTCTGCGTCTCGAAGTTGCGCTTCGTTCCTTTGGTCACGTGCAGTGAGTCCTGGAACTCTATTGTTGGGCGTCCCCGAGTATTGCGTCAGTCTAAGTGGTTTCTCTTCCCATTTGTCTTGTCCACTGAGGGGGACTTAAAAGTTCATCACTGTCCGAGTTGGGGAAGTCCCTTCAGGTATTTCATCTGCGTCCGCGTCAGTGGTTCCCCGAAATTGTGCTTTCTGCGACCACTCAGTCCTGGGTTGGTTCGTCACAATGTATTGAAATAAAATTGTCTTACTTCAACTCCATTTATGGGGCTTTCATACCACAGAATATTAAGGGGATATTGAAACAAACCACAACAAAAAAATTAGTTATTAAAATTGTACAAAATATTGCACATTTTGGCAAACAATTTTAATCTTAATGAGCATAAAACAGTAAATAAAGGTAAATATTCTACACTATTACACAATTTATTGAGCATGTGTTCAAAATGTCCGCCATCTACAAACAAACACATCTGCAGGCATTTTTGGAAACATTTATTAACTGCAAACAGTTTTCTTTTTAACCTTTGAACATGCACATTCACAATAACTATGCGTACCTTCTGATATAGTTTAGTACAGGTCGCTTAGTACAGGCGCTTTTTAAGAAAAATCCAAAGAAAAAATCTATTGGTGTCAAAGGGTACGCGCGGACCAGTACCACCACGTCCTACCCAACGTCCCGGTAACTTAATGTTAAAAAAGTTAGTCGCCACGTTTAGTAGGGCATAGGTAGAATCATGCTGAAACCACATGTTGACGCATTTCTGCAACTTCAAATTTTCTGAAAACGTAAAATTTTAAATAGAAATCATGCGTATCGTGCTCCACTCTGAATATTTTCGAGAACAATTGATCCCATAATTTCATCATTCACTATTCCACACCATACATTCATTCTCCATTGGCGCTGGTGCTCTCCACACCGGTGCCAGTGTGGATTCTCCAGAATCCAGTAAAGCATGTTTTCTAAATTCACCCCATTCCAACATCCAATGACTTAGCTAATGAATGTTGCTTCATCAGGAAACAATACACGTACTCAAAACGTGATGTCATTCCTTATCTGACCCAAAACAAATCTACAAAACGCCAGGGGCCTTTCAATATCTTGGCCTTATCGATCTTGATGAAAGAAAAAGTGAAAAGGGTGGAATTTGTGGTGGTGTAGAACGCGAATCATTTACACATTGACATACACCTACAACTTTGGAAACACGCCGAGAACCTATGTGTCAGTGATGTCAGTCACTACAGATGTCGTTGTCAGTACAACTTTCATTCGTGGCTATTTCCTTCCTGTTCATTTGAAAGCGGCACTGCTTGGAAACACTGCTATCTGTTAATCAATATTTTCAAAAACGCCTGTAGGTGTTTGTAGATGGCGGACGTATTGAACATATACTCAAGTAAATTGAGCAGTAATGTAGAGTGTTTACCTTTATTTACAATTTTTACATCTTTTAATATATTTTTATTTTAGTGATCGACTGTTATAACCTTATCCCTGAGTTTTCATTATACGCTCATTAACATTAAAATTGTTGGCCAAAAACGTGCAATATTCTTTGAACAATTCTACTACGTATTCTTTTTTTTTTAGATCCCATTAATATCCTGTGGCTTGAAACCTCATTAAATGGAGTTGTATTATTTCAATACATACTTACGACTAATCCTTATTTTCAATCCTCCAATTCCTTCAACAAAAGAACATGTGTGACAAAGAAAAATTAACCCAGAAATTTAAAAAAACAATTCACACAATTGTATCTCGTTTATAATTCTTTCTGAACAAATATATTTTTTTGAAAATAATAAACAATTTACATGTTTCTAGAGCGTTTCCAGGCTTCTGCAATGCACATTTTTGCCTAGAAAGCATTTTCTCAAACCAACTTTTGAGTGCTTCTTGCCGCTTAGCCATTAGAATATCCAAGTAGTTTATTGGACAAAATATGCTTAAAATTGTCTTGAGAGCTTATTTTCGAATTTCGGACGTTTCCTGCCGGGGCACTGTGCATGTATATACTATATGTATGTATATATGGGTCTGTGGCTCTCCTAAATCCGGTTTAAAAACTTTATTGGTGTCGATAAAAAACTTGCACCGATAAAAAACTTTTTTCATTAAGCCATTGACTTCTATATTTTATTTTCGATACGGCCATACATAATTTGACTGTGACTGTGACTGTCACGCACTTTAACTCACAATCACTCAATAACGTATTCACCATTACTACGACCTTCTGCTAACGTTCAGGAAGCAGCCTCGCCTGTAGAATTTGTTTGGTTTTGACTGGAAGAAATTGGTTAGCTCGACCAATAGGTCGAGAGAAACTTCATTAGGACAACACATATCCCTGAACGTGATTAGAAAGAGAGCGGAAAAGATGGAAATCTGAGGGGGGCGAGGTCAGGGGAATACGGAGGATGAGGAAGTGGTTCCCAGACAAGATCAGCAATCACACCTTTGGTCAATTGCGCTGTATGCGGACGAGCGTCATCATGGAACAAGAAGACTGGTTGTTGGCTTTGTCTTTTGTTGTCAATAGCAACAGCAGAGCGTCTTAGCTGTTCACTATACACAGCAGAGGTAATCGTTACATTGTTCGGCAGACGTAAAAAATGCCATCTTTGTTCCACCAAACAAGATTCTCCGTGGATGGGCACCATCCTTCGCACGAGAAATTGCTGTTTATGATGTGTCGAGCAACTTTTTCCACTTCTTTATGATGGCATACAGGCACTATTTCCCGTCACCAGTGACAATGTTCGAAAGAAATGCTTCGTACTAGTGATGGGTCGATACCTGAATTTCTCAATACTCGATACCGTTACCTGTCGGAGAGCTTCGATACTCGATACCATACTACTTTGAAGACTCAACAGCAACAGTGGTTCAATCAGAATTGATAGGATATATTTTGTTCTTCATACATGCATGCATGCATGTACTATTTTGATATTTAAAAACTATTGAGATGAACATACATTTTTTAAAGTTTTTAAAGATTAGTATTAAGAAAAACTGACATTCTAACGCTTTCTGAATCCATGCTATTTCTTTCTTTCTTTTTTTGTCAGATATCAATCCAGTTGTACTGAAAAGTTTCTCCACACTGTATCTGATGGAATGCACAGGTATCGAACAGCACTTTTTTCTTAACTTGGGGAGGGACATTTTGTCTTTCCAGTAAGACAGTACATTTGCATCAGGAGGAAGCAAGTCCGTACATTTAATTCATCCGTTTGTGGTGTGGCTTCGTAAACACAGCATAATATTTCGTGGTCACTCTTCAGAATATTTCTATAAAGAGATCACATGTCAATGCATTTTCGGAGATTCAGTATTTGATGATGCTTACACAATAAATTAACTGAATTAAATTTATTAACAATAAATTCTTGTTAATTTGAAATTTTTAATGTGGATACTGAAAATGAGTTATATGGAATTGTATACAGTGACTTTAATTTGTTTAACTATAGAAATATCGGAGAATCGAAATCATAATTAAAAATATAATTATTTTTTGTGGGCATGGTGCATCTAGGTTCAAGATGTTTAATTCCTTGAATCCATTGTTCTCAATAATACTGAACGGTTATTTCTTTGCGTATCATGTAAGCAAATTTTCTTGTTATTGCTTTCGAACGATTGTCTCCTGGTTTAAATTTGTTCTTTATGTCCAAAAAAATCAATGAGTGTTGGTTGACTTCAGGATCTTGAGAGGATTGGCCATGGGTCATTAACTTCTACCACTTCACTTGTATCTGCGACGTTTCCAACGTCCGGTGCAACATTAGTTGGCTTGGCCATCTTGTGTTCGGTGAAGCTGAATACTACCCGGCGTAACTTTTTTAATTAATAATACTATGTGATTTTCCACCAGGCGAAATTTTTTTTATGTATTCTATAAATAGCACGATTGTCATCTTTCGAGTCCTCTTCAAAATAAGTTTACACTTGACAGATTTTATATATGGAATGCACTAATATAGTCGTCCTTCAGTCACTTTAAAACGCAGAACTGAACTCAAGAGCTCCGTCAGATGCCACCACGGTGGGCTGAGGAGGGGGTATCCCGGGAAGAAACACCGTCATCAGGTTTTGGTTATCGTGCTGCCGGAGACAGGCTAGATTGCCAGGAGCTCACAGGAAGAGTTTCCCAAGATAAATTGGTCCGCGAATTGCGTGCTAAATCAAGAGATGGTGACAGGCGCGAGCGCGATAAAAAGCGGGGCACGGCGCCGGGGCGTTGCAGCGTTGGCTAATTTCAACGACTCTAAGTGAATCCGAACAGACGGACATTTCCTTGTTGCTGTCAGAAGATAAATAGGTGAGAGATGAATGTAAAGAAGACAATTATTCTCTAAAAACAGGAGAGATATGGAATCACAAAAAATTGAAAGTATCGAGTCATTTTCTGAAAGTATCGATCGCTATCGATATCACCCGAGAATCGAGGATATCGATAGTATCGAGGACCCATCCCTACTTTGTGCCTATCAGAAGGCAAACGGTGAAGAGCAAGCAATGACAAACATATTTACTTATTGATTTTTGTTACTGTCACTTAGCACATGTACTCATATACCCAATTTCTGCACCTTACCCATCGCATGCATACGGCGTAAAATAGCTGACTAATCACAGTCGAAACATTGCGCCATTTCCCGCGAGATCTGATGAGGATTCTCATTAAGAAAGGCATTCATCTTACATGAAAATCTGAAGGTCTTCCAGAATATGGATCATCAAAGTCAAACTCTCGTGCTCGAAAGTGGGAAACAATTTTTTTGCTGTTCTTTCAGCAATTGCTTATTTATTTATTTATTTTACGTCAAAAAAACAGTTAAAAACTGCGTATGACGTGCTATGGGGAAAAGTGAATTGTGTGCACAATTTCAAAATTCTGTGATCCCTACTCTAAGTCATATACTACTTAAATTTTGAATTTTGAAAGGGAGAAAAAAAAACAAAAACTCCCATGTAATAAAATCTATTTTCATGGATAAATAAGCAATAAATTTTGAATTTTGAAAAAGCGAGAAAAACAAACAAAAACTCCCATGTAATAAAATCTATTTTCAAAGATAAATAAGCAATAAATTTTAAATTTTGAAAGGGAGAAAAAACAATCAAAAAAACTCCCATGTAATAAAATCTATTTTCAAGGATAAATAAGCAATAAATTTTGGCTCTTATTACTTCCTGCCGCGACATGGAAACGATAATTTGAATAATTGTATTTCCCACTGAATTCTAGAAGACGTGCACAGGAAATGAAGTTACATTTATGTCCAGAAGCAAAACAAGGGGCCATCTCAGCATTTGCTCGATGGATCAGGAAACTGGACGAAAAACTGATCGAGATGGGGGTCATTGACCCGGAAGCTGTAGTACAATAGTTGTTACAGGTTGTTTATACTCATTTACACAGTTCAAATGGTAAATAAAGCATTATGTATCATTGTTAAAATTAATGTTCCTTTTCTTGTGATGCTCAGTATAGTCTCTAATTGTATAGAAACAGTTATGCAGCAGAAACGATTTCACTTGGGATTTAAACTTTTCTATTGAATTTAATCGTTTAATGTCATCTGGCAAAGTGTTGTAAAATAATGTGCATGTATTGTATGTGAATTTTTTGTAATGAGCTGTTGATACTGTCACCTGGTGAATATGATTTCTACGTCGAGTGTTATAGTAATATGCTTCATTCCCGTACACTTCACAAATTGTTCTCGCAGCTACTGTTACACTGGATCCTCGGTTAAACCCCAAGAGTAAAATGAGTCGAAAATGCTTACATTTCTTGACATTCCATATTAGTTTCAAATATATACAAATAATACGTTCACAATCAAGAAAACCTGTGTTTCACAACACCCAAAATCCAAACAACGTCAAAACAACAGATGAACAATAAACATTCCCTTCACGAGAAGAGAACGTGTAGTGTGGTCAGAAATGGCCCATACGCTAATAATAACAATATCATTGTCAACTGTAACACGACTTGAATTTGAATTCCGATGAATTATGTAATGTTCAACATTGTTGAGAAAGTTAATAAATAATAATAAAAAATATTAATAATAATAAGAGTACACTACAAAACGAAAATGCAATAATACTAATACTAATATTAAGAATGATAATTATTTCAAGTCTATCATGATATGCGATTACATGTTCGTGATAATAAAAATCAATGCAAGCTACAGTCGACTCCGGTTATTGTCAACTCGGATACAGTGAACCCAATTCACTGGACCCGTTTCACTTACATTACAAATCAGCGTAAGAAGATTCCGAACACGTGAATCTCGGCTATAGTGAACATAGGAAATGCAACGTCCTGAAAATCCACTCGACAACACACTCCACTCGACAACACACTCCACTCGACAACACACTCCACTCGACAACACACTCCACTCGACAACACACTCCACTCGACAACACACTCCACTCGACAACACACTCCACTCGACAACACACTCCACTCGACAACACACTCCACTCGACAACACACTCCACTCGACAACACACTCCACTCGACAACACACTCCACTCGACAACACACTCCACTCGACAACACACTCCACTCGACAACACACTCCACTCGACAACACACTCCATTCGACAACACACTCCATTCGACAACACACTCCATTCGACAACACACTCCATTCGACAACACACTCCATTCGACAACACACTTCACTTCTCTCTGGAACCCCTGAAGTATCCATATCCGTAGTATAAAACTGAGTTCGAAATCGAACTTTTCGTTGCCTGTCCCTTAGAAATTCGGTTATCCACTTTACAACTCCAGCATCAACTCAAGTTAATAATTTCCTAATTAGTATATCAAGCGGTACTTCGTCGAATGCTGTCGCTCGGACTGCTTCCACCCTCTCACTCCCGGCAACGTCCTGTCTCTAAACGACCATTTATTTCTTCCTGTCTAAAATATTTATTTAAATAACTCTTGCAAATTTTTCTTTCCTTTTTCTAATTCCCTGTACTAATTTGTAAATGTTACCATGTCAGCGATATTGCGGTATCACCTATTCCAGTTCCACTTTCCTCTTTACACTCCGCATCACCCTGTTAAAGTATTCAGGATCAGGGTTACTTTTCAGTATTTTGTAAGGAACAAACGTATTTATAGCAGTTTCTACGACTGTTTTAAACGCTCCCCACTGTTTCTCCATATCTTCTGATCTCGGAAATTGGTCGTAAGTTTCTCTTAAAAATCTACGTAATCCTTCGTTTGCTTTTCTATATTGTCTGACTTCCGTTCCTTTTGCTTACATCGCCTACGCACATTTTTTAAACTTCTAACATCCCTGCTTTAAGGTCGCTAATTTCCTTAAGTACGTCGTAAGAAAGGAAAATTTCTGCAGGGTTGACGAGGAATATGTCTAAAACTTCACTCTGCCTCGTGGGTTGGTGGACTACCTGTGTTAATCCCTGGTCCCATACCAGTAGATTTACGAGCTTTTGTATTTTCCTGTCGTATACCTCTCCTTTCCAGTTAGCATCGAGAAGGTTTAAATAACCAGCGACACAAACAGAACGACCGTTTTTTTCCCTTTGTCACGAATTTCATCCAGAATTTCATAACTGTCGTTTGGCGGACTATAACAAGTAATAATTTCCACGAAATATTCTAGTATGTCAATTTCCATTCCTAAAATTTCAAACTCGCTTCTAAACCTACTGTTCAGAACTATTATCTATGTCTTGACACAAAGAAATACTCCACCGCCTCTTGTTTTTCTATCTCAACGATATATTTTATGGGCGTAAAATAAACTTTCAGAATTAGTTACTTCTGTTAATAAAGTGATTCTGTACCTATCAATATATCTGGATCGCATTATCAACAAGGTTCCAAACCTCAATGGCTTTATTGATTTTACTTCGTCAGTTTACCTGCAGCAATCTCGGACAACAGTTTCTCACCTCGACATATCTGGTCCCAGTTTTTTCTTCGTTTCTTCCTACGCCTACTCCGAGGCAATCGCCTCCCGTGCTCCCAGCGGTTCGGAGTCCGCCACCTCCATTGCCTCAGTCTGCCCAAAGCACGACTCCTCCAGCTCCGCTGTCTGTCCGTGGTCCGTCCTCCGCGCCGCACCGAACATATTTACTACCCAGACTGCTGCCATCTTCGATTGTCACTTTGGGCATGAAAACGTGACTATTACATTGTCATGTAGACAGCCCAACTTCCAAGCGCCTCGTAAGTTCAGGTGTAGACCGTCCCGTGCAAGATCTTTAGCACCCGCCCAACGGTTGGAATCTACGAAGAAACCATCAAATTTATTGCACACCCACAGCAAGCCTCGATTCAGTGCCCAAGTTTTTCGAAGAGGAACATCATAACGGCGCATAATTCCCGACACGAGTTCTTTTGCATTTTTAAAATTTATTTTCACTGCACGATCTAACAATACGCAGTGGTTTATCGCGCCATACACGGGTTGCTATTTTTGCACGTTCGTGCCCACGTGAACAACCTCGACTTCAATTCCCTCGTTTGGTTTACATTGCTCTAGGAACTTCATTTTTTTTTCAATGTCAATTACAGGAAAAAAGGAAAAATTAGCACCTTCTTTCCTGCGCACTCCCCCGCTATGGCGCAGCATCGAGTCACCGACCAGTTTCACTTTACCACTGTAGGGTGCATCGATTTCGCACATTTCCAGAAAGGATATTGACTGGACTTGTCCTTGCGGAATATCTTGTCGCTGTAGCGGGCCCAAGTCTTGAATTTTTCTTTCCACTCGCTGCATCTTCTGTGTCAACTCACCTACACACTTTCGAGCAATATGTAAGATCATTCTCCAATCTGCGCAGCCTTCTCCCGCTGCTTTCGCACTTGCACTTAAGAATGGTGCGATTTCCAGGACCTGGAATCTGCTCCACACAACCAATTATTAGAATAGCGGCGAGGACTGCCGCAAATCGTTTCTGCTGCATTACTGTTTCTATACAATTAGAGACTATACTGAGCATCACAAGAAAAGCAACATTAATTTTAACAATGATACATAATGCATTATTTACAATTTGGACTGTATAAATGAGTATAAACGACCTGTAACAACTATTGTAATACAGCTTTCGGGTCAATGACCCCCATCTCGATCAGTTTTTTCGTCCAGTTTCCCTGATCCATTGAGCAAATGCTGAGATGGCCCCTTGTTTTGCTTCTGGACATAAATGTAACTTCATTTTCTGTGCACGTCTTCTAGAATTCAGTGGGAAATACAATTATTCAAATTAACGTTTCCATGTTGTCGTGGCAGGAAGTAATAAGAGCCAAAATGTATTGCTTATTTATCCTTGAAAATAGATTTTATTACATGGGAGTTTTTTTTCTCCCTTTCAAAATTCAAAATTTATTGCTTTTTATCCTTGAAAATAGATTTTATTACATGGGAAATTTTTTTTCTCCCCTTCAAAAAATTCAAAATTTAAGTAGTATATGACTTAGTGAAGGGATCACAGAATTTTTAAAATGTGCATACAATTAACTTTTCCCCATAGCACGTCATACGCAGATTTTAACTGTTTTTTTTGACGTAAAATAAATAAATGATTCCAATAAATTTCTTGTTCATTATATTATTATTATTATTATTATTATTATTATTATTATTAGGCGTATATATCAAGCACATTGAAATTTATTTCTAGGAAGATTGTGCCTATCTAGTTCAAACAAACCACTGAGCTGAATAACTGATTAACCACCGAGCGTCTGGAAAAAACGTATGAATTGCAGGGAAATGCCAATGTAATGTAAGAGTATAAAGCACCCTTGGTTTAGATGCGAATTAAACCCTTTCCGTATACAGCTACTCATCACCCATATCTTGGGAAGATACCTGGCACGGGCCTATAAGGCCTTATTTGGGACCTGAATCTTGCGTTGTAGCAAATAGATTAATAGTTGAGAAAGACACGTACTATAATAATAATAATAATAATGTTAATAATAATAATGTTAATATTAATAAAAAATGTGAAATTAGGACAAGAGCATTTACTTACAGTCTTTCAAGCGCAAGAAGATCCTGAAACGCACCGCGTTCAATAGTATGAATTTCGTTTTCCATCAATTGCCTGAAACAATAGAAACAGATCTAGATGTTTCATGCGAACTAAAATGGTAGAAAATTTAGTTCCAAACTGCGTAGTGTCCAGCAAACTTTAAAAAAATCCTACTATTTAAAAGTTTTAGGACTTGGAACCACACTGAATGTTCATCACTACTTTGTTTCTTACTCATATTTGTGAAGATTGTATAAAGTCAAAATCTATGTTTCACTAGTGCTGCAACAGAATTGTACAGACTCTCTCCTCTTTCGTCGGGTTTAGGTTTTGGGTAAAGTCCCACCCTCTTTTTTCTATTCAATTTTTCGCTCCCCTAATGATGGAATTGAAACACGAATTTAGGAATATTATAGAATAGTAAAATCTTGTATTGCATGGAAATTTTCTTTTAAACATTTGGAGACAAGTTTGAGAAATGTCGTTTGAGTGTTTCTGAAAACGTGAAATTTAAAGCTCATTTTCACCCAAATCTTTTTCTTTTTCAAGACACTATATGACTTTTTTAAAATCATTGTAGTTAAAAATTCAAGAACATATGCAAATTGCAGGGAATAAAAATATTCATAGTGATATTTTAAAAAATTACATGTAATTTGTGTAATTTTGTGAAATGTTTAATTTACGAAGAACAAAAATACAGCGACATTGATGTCATGTTGTTTAGTCAATTTATCACTATCCGTTCAGAACAATTAAAGCAAAAATTTGAAGCACTTTTCGAGAAATTGGAGATCGAATATTTCTTAAAATGCAGAATTTTGATCTTATTTTCACAGAAAAAATTATAGTTCATTCATTAAATGGAGGTTAGCGATCGCATATATTTTTCTGAATTTTCAATATTATATAGCCGTGGTGAAATTGCAAGAATGTAAAAATTCTTATGTTAATTTATATATTTACGTCAAAAACAGTTAAAAACTGTGTGTGACGTACCATGGGTAGAAGTGAATTCTGTACACGTTTCCAAAATTATGTGATCCATACCCTCAGCCATATATTCCTAGTCCTTGAATTTTGAATACAGGAAACAAAGCAGTTTTTGCAAGGATTGTTAACAAAATATTCGCTCCAATGTAATAATTTATTTTCAATGGTAAATCAGCAATAAATTTGGGCTCTTATCCCGCATCATGTCTTCGTCAAGGAATCCAGCAACGACATCATGGAGAACGATAATTTGAAGAACTATATTTCCGACTGACTTCAGTATCTTTGCACTTTCCCACAGACTGATTGATAGTTCGATTACGCCATCCTTCAGGTCTTTGATTATCTGCTTCTTTTCTAGACAGAGGTAATCTTCTAGCAGCTTGGCGAATCGGTGTGGCGTTTCCAGTATCTATTCGATGACGAACAAAATCTGTCTGCATTCAAAGACATGCTGATAATCGCCGTATTAAGTCTTCAGCCTTATGACATTCTTCCCGAGATAAGCCTTTACAGGCCTCTGTAACCAGATTCTGCAGTCGTTCAGGAATTCTTTTAGGAGGTGGTTCGGTACGGTTAACATTTTGCAAAACCGATGATACCGTAAAACAATAAGCAATTACTGTTCCTTTTCTTAACTTAAAAGGATAGTGGTTAATGTTCATTATTCTCACAGGTATTGTTCTATTCACTCTGACCAGTTCTTTGGCTACTAGAATTCCTCGACCAATGTCTTTGTCGTGACTTCTGGGTTCCAGGATAGCAATCTCTCCAACTGGAACATCGCCCTCAGGGTTCGCTTCTATACAAATCTCGCTACGCTCCATCAAGATTACGTCGTCACGGCAATGTTGTTACGCGAATGTAGAACCACCTCCACTTCGTTGAGTCTCAGCACACCGTGTCGTAAATCCAGCCAACACCCATACGTCGTCATGATATCCATTCGTAAATTTGCTTCTTCTATGTCAGCGACCAGGAGACTATGATTGAAAGCAACAGTTCCAATGGCAAGGAGGGCATCCATCTCCAACAACATTCGCCGAGTCACCAGTGGCTGTTCGAACATTTGTTGGAACTGTGCATTTGGACGGCATAAGATGAGATGACTTGGCAAAATCGGTTCGTATAATGCTCTTGGTTGCACCAGTAGCCAGAAGTAACACGCATGGCCTTCCATTTACGAGTGCATCTACGTAAACGCTGTCAGAACGGTGTCGAATGGACTTGGCGTGTATTTCATAAGGTGGGGCTTTTGTTTGACAGGTCGATGGATGCCCCCTTCCATCAACCTGCTTTAGTTTCCTTGCAAACTGATGCGACTGCTGCTCTTCTTGCTGCTTCCGTGGACGGTCACATCGACTTTTCACGTGCCCTAATTCTCCACGATTCCAACATCGAGGTTGTCGCCTTTTGCCACTAGAATTGCGTGGGTCTAGCAACCTCCCCATCATTGCCTCCAGATACTTTTCGCTATATGTATCGACGCCGGTCTGTAATTTTCGCATTCGTCTGTCGCGTTTCGATGCTCTTTTTGCAACCTGGAGTGCTTGACTTTTTTTAAAATTTTATTTTACGTCAAAAAACAGTTAAAAACTGCGTATGACGTCCTATGGGGAAAAGTGAATTGTGTGCACATTTTCAAAATTCTGTGATCCCTACACCAAGTCATATACTACTTAAATTTTGAATTTTGAAAGGAGAAAAAAACAAAACTCCCATGTAGTAAAATCTATTTTAAAAATAGATAAGCAATAAATTTTGAATTTTGAAAGGAGAAAAACAAAACTCCCATGTAGTAAAATCTATTTTCAAAAATAAATAAGCAATACATTTTGAATTTTGAAAGGGAGAAAAAACAACAAAAACTCCCATGTAATAAAATCTATTTTCAAAGATAAATAAGCAATAAATTTTGGCTCTTATTACTTCCTGCCGCGACAACATGGAAACGATAATTTGAATGATTGTATTTCCCACTGAATTCTAGAAGACGTGCACAGAAAATTAAGTTACATTTATGTCCAGAAGCAAAACAAGGGGCCATCTCAGCATTTGCTCAAGGGTCACAGCTCCGCACAGCAGCTAACACAACTTTGCACGAGATCGGCCTCATCCTAGAGAGACGGTAGAACTAGCCAGTGATCATTCTCGATATGCAATAGGCCTTCGATTCTGTGTGGCATACGGGTTTACTCGCGTGCCTCGCGGAGTCGGGGATAAGCGATAGCTATGTCAGATAGATCGCGAGTTTTCTCTTTTACAGGCAGTTCAATGTGCGTGTACACAACGTATATTCGTCCCTCAGACCAGCCGAGGCGGGCGTGCCTCAGGGGAGTGTTCTCTCTCCTACCCTCTTCGGCTTATACGTAAACGACGCGCCGCATCCTCCTGAAACGAAACATGGTATTCAACTCTGCGGACTCCTGATGTTTGCGGATGATTTCGCATACTATGCGAAATCGACGAACGGATGGCAGTCTGTTAAATACTTAAGCGATTGCCACGCCGCTTTCCCAGATTGGCTAAGTCGGAAACGACTCGCTCTTATGCGGGCCGTCAACTTCACTCGTAAGAGGGAAAACCCCGATGAAACTGTGAGCTTGGCGGGCACGCGTTTACCTTGGCAGAGCGAAGCGAGGTATTTGGGCGTGTCGCTTGATAGCGGTCACCGCTGGCACGCGCTCACTCGATACCTTGCGGCCAAAATTCAAAATCGTACCCTTCTTGTGAAACCACTTCTCCGTTCTCCCGATCTTTCTGTCACTTTAAAGCGGCGCTTATTCACCGCGTGCGTGCGCCCCTTGTGAGCGTACGCATGCGAGGTATTCGCCGCCGCTCCTTCTTCCACTCTGCGCCCCATTCGGATCGCAGAAAACAGAGCGGCGGGCCTCGCGGCGCGCCCACATCTTCTCTACCCCGGACACGACCTCTCTCCAAAAAATGCCGTCTTTGGAGTTCCTAGGAATACGCAATCAGTTCCCGGCGGCCCTGCGGAAGCGGGCGGAGACGGCGCTCGCTAGGGCGCTGAAGCCGTCCGCTCCATGCATCCTCTGCGAGACCGGCATAGCGGCGAACAGCAGCGTGCACAGGGCCTTCCACAGAAGAAAGGGCCCAAAGCACGTCGCCTTCACCTTCCGCGCACTTCCCCGCACAAG
Source organism: Teleogryllus oceanicus (assembly GCA_964035755.1). Taxonomy (NCBI): domain Eukaryota; kingdom Metazoa; phylum Arthropoda; class Insecta; order Orthoptera; family Gryllidae; genus Teleogryllus; species Teleogryllus oceanicus. The sequence continues at coordinate 193,002,011 of CAXIVR010000001.1, forward strand.
CTCACTGAGCTGTGCGACGCGGGGGAGCAGCTATTGCGTGGGAGGCGGTCGTCGCTCCCAGATGGTTTACTGCGATTGTGCTCGTTGGTTCTCTCTATTTCTGAATTTGAATCTCTTGTATATTTTGACCATTACGATTGAGTATACACAATATTTCTTAAATGCGTTTCCACGTTCATAATTTTCTTCTAGGTGTTAGATAACAGAACATATGTCTACTTTTGTACAGGATGGGTTTCATTTGCTTGTGGCTTACTATACTCTAAAATTACTTCATGAAGACCGTGTTTTTTCATTAGTATGTCGTTTTTAAAATTATTTATTTCGTTAACAACCGGAGTAATAAATTTCTATATAGTTTTAAATAACACTGTGATACGTCTGTTAAATGATGTGTTTGGTTTATTTTTGAATCTGAATCTCCATGTGTTGACCAGTACGTTTGAGTTTACACAATATTTCTTAATTGGGTTTCCACGTTCATAATTTGCTACTTGGTGTTAGATAACAGAACATAATGTCTACTATTGTACAAGATTGGTTTGGCTTACTATACTTGTGGCTTACTATACTCTAAAACTACTTCATGAATACTATGCGTTATTGCGTATGTATGTCGATTTTTAAAATTATTTATTTCGCTGTTGTTTAGCAGGAGTAATAAATTTCTGTTTAGTGTTAAGAGGTAGTGTGATACGTCTGTTAAATGTTGAGTTTGTTGAATGCGATTGTGCTCGTTAGTTCTATTTTTGAATTTGAATCTCTTGTATGTTTTGACCATTACGATTTAGATTTTACAATATTTCTTAAATTCGTTTTCACATTCAAAATTTGTTTCCTGGTGTAAAAAATTAGAGCTGAATGTGTACTATTGATTGTATATGTATTTTTGTAATTGGTTGTAGTGTTTTAAGGTCGTTAATACTCTTAATTAATAATCGCGAATGTCGTGCGGGTTGCATAACTAATTGTGTTTGCCATTTTTTTTCGTAAACCGCATGAGTAATGAATTTCATTTTAGAGTAATAAATAAGTAATAAATGCTCTAAACATTCGTATTAGTTTGGATCGTTTGTGCTCATTTTTCGACTTGGGTTGTCCTAGCTTGACTGTCACGCTAGCACAACCACCTTTATTTCAGAAACGAGAGGAGTAATAAATTTAATTTTTGGGTAATAAATTAGTACTAAATATTCCATTTGGTTTGATGTGATTGTGCTATGGTGGTTGTGCTAGCTTGACATGGCCCATCTGCCCACAGCTTATCGAACTATGACGCCCGAAATAGTGAATAACGTTTTTTTTTCGGAAGGAGGAGAATATTCACCCCTCCAAAATTTCCCCAGGCGCGAGTACCATAAGTATCGCGGCGCGCCTAGAAGGAACTCTCTTTGACTGCAGAATCGACGGCGACTACACTGAGCTCTCTTCGATTGCAGCAGCGACAGCGGTTGTAACTTGATAGCAAAGGAGTTTATTTTAAATTGGTAGTTAAAAGTTAGCTTGAGAAGCGTATCTTCGAAAGTGAGGTAATTAAGAAATGGAGTGCACAAGCATTCGTCACATTCACAATATTTGAGAGAGCAAGCGAAGTGACTGTTTGACGCCGAAATAATTTCAAATTTGTAAAATTCGCGCAGAAGGACATTAACTAAATCCAGCATCTCATAGTGCAGCTGAGACCACACATGCCCAAAGTGAGGTAGGTCGGCCGAGCATTTAAAGCATAACTTCAGCAACATTAATAATTTCGAGGGTGGAAGTGCGAACAAACTTATACGAGGCGCGGCAGAAGAAGGACGACCCCAGGAAAAGGGAAGGGTAGGTGAGAAAGACTTGGACTGGAACGAGAATCGTACGAGTTCGGAACGGGAGAAGGGTATGGAAATTGGTGGCTTAGCGGAGTCCAGTGTTCGAGCGAAGAAAACTGCTATTGTTGTGGGACAGCTAGCGAAGACGAGTGGCAACGCGGGGCGAACGGCAGAAAATCCCCAAGGTTACCTACAGGCGAGCGATGCGGAGCTGTTGAGGTAAAGGAACTGGCAACGATTATGCGGCGATCAGTTGGGGAAGAGGATAGCGGTAAATACACAATTCGTGTTAAGCGTGGGTGAAAAGTCTAGAATAGGTGGGAGAAGTATTTCGAACGATGTGAGTGGCAGTCTCCAGTTCATTTAATGCACGTGTCATTACATTAATTCACAGAGGCCATACCTTGTACAATTTTACATACATAATTCATGATTTTCATATGTTGTACAGTTGATATTATCTGGAAAAGTCAGTTTCTTGTATTGTGTTAATAGTAATTGCTTTTTTTGTGATATGTAAAGGGTCAGATTTAAGTAACGTGAATGCTACGTTTTATTCAGTGTTATAGTGAGTGCGAAGCCCAAGGCTAGCACCTGTGAACGGGATTCCTTGAAACAAGTGTGAAATTCATTTTAAAAGCCGTGCACGGAAAAACTAGAGGCTAAAAGAGTAAAACAATTTGGTAGATGAAAAACTCAGAAAGAGGAATGAGAAAATTGTAAATTGTAGTTAGTGAAAGTGTATTCAGGCAGTTGAGGTGACGCCAATTTTTTGTTTTCCCTTGTTTTATTTTTTCAGTGACCAGCTACTTAAAGTGATCCTGTTACGAAATTGCGTCACTGTATTTTTTTCATTGAATATATGTTCATTTTATTCGTATTTTATCTGATTCATTGTGTCAAGGGTTCAGACCTTTCTCATACCCAAAAGATCCTGCTTCCTGAGAATTTTAAGCTCGCTTCACGAGCATTCATTCTATCACTAAATTCTTTTTTTTTTCGATTCAGCCTAATATCTTTTCAACGCAACGCGTTCCTAATGCCCCACGTTTAATAGCGCGAGCACCATTGACAAAGCGGAGCGGCGAGTCTGGTGAAGAACAAGTCAACAAGGAACAACGCGAAAAAGAGGGACTGGCAAGAGACAGCGAGTCAGTCAAGTCATTACGTGAAATGCTGAACATCAAGGAGGCTATGAGGTGGCTATATACGTGAGGTGGTGCAGCACGGACGTATGTTTTCATTTTTCACTAGACTTGTGAATGGGACTTAGAGCTCTCCGATTGGTCAGTGATGGCGGCTCCGAATCCTAATCGCTCCCAGACGCGTTCGCGCCGCGCCACCGCGTCGTGTGGTGTCCCCGCGTCGTCGTTGTGGTTTATTTGTGTGCTGGGCGGCGTTTGCCGTGATTGGCTCTCTTCCGCCGGGGTGTACTTTGTGGGGTGCTGGTGGTTAATAAGAGTCCTGCCTCGTCCGCCACGAGGCCTCGGAGAAACTCTTTTCTTTAATTTTTGACTGAAGTGTTGCGTCGAGAGACGCCCAGGAGTGGTTGGAGTTGCCCAGAGCAGTGGTTACGAATAAAATAATTTAATAAAGAAGAAAAGATTTGGGATTTGAGGGATGGTATTTGTTACAAGGCATTGTTTTGAGAAAAAGTAACAATTTGCGGCTACTCCGCGTTTTAGAACTTGATTTAATTTTTAATGTGGGTTATTTAAGTTGGTTGCGGGCGTCAGTGAGGAAGTGCTTGCGTCCGGTAGTGGGCAGCTTATTATAGTATTGGAAATACTTTTGGAATTGGCTGTTTAGGGCGGGGTTTGAGAATAAATTTTCAATCCAACTTTTAGCTGAGTCGATTATCTATGTCTTGATTGGGGGAAATTTAGTTTTTTCAGGTATTGGCTGAAGGGTTCTCCTGCGTCAGATCGGCATGTTGTTCTAATAAATCTATTTTCTGATTTAGTTAGATGACGGATATTGTCTTAGGATGCTGTCGCGCAGGTTACGCACGCATAAGTTCCCGCACTTCTGATGCACGCTTTATAAAGTAGTGCTTTTGTTTTTGTGCTGATGTTTTTTGCACGAAGTATAGGCGAGAGTCTGGCGATGCGGGAGCCCATTTTTTGGCCGCTTCCTTACATTGGGGTTTCTATAGTAGCTTTTTGTCAAAAGTTGTTCCTATATATTTGATTTGAGTTTTCCATGGGAGGCGGATACCATTTATATTTAGCGGAGTTGGGTGCTTCTCTACGCCAGCTGAAAATTATTGCTTGGCACTTGTTAGAGTTGATGGTGATGCCGTTTAGACGGCACCAGTTTACTAGATTGGTTGTAGGAAAAGTCGAAAAATATGGCTGGAATGGTGCAGTGGAGTGAAAGGGTGTAAGCGATTTCCATTGCAAGGCAAAATGTTTGCATTGCCGACGAGTGGCCTGTACGAACACCAAATTGCGTAGATCTTATTGCATCAGCTTGATCTAGATGAGAAGTGATGGCGGGAAGAAGTAACCGTTCGATTGATTGATTGATTACTTAGTGTTTAAAGGGCGCTTCAACTGCCAAGGTCATTGGCGCCCATGTCAAAGTATTTAAAAGGGTAGATTGAGTAAGTTTGCAAAATCAACTTACTCCTTAATTAAAAGCATGAACATTACTTAAAAAGGGCATGAATCCCGCAATAGTGTACGACTAAATAAGGCAGAAGGAAAATATAACAGACTCGTAAAATTTATCATAAAATGTAAAATTGGCTGTAAAGGGGCCACAAAACAAACTACATAATATATTGTCCATGCCACTCAAATAAAATTACGTATTCCACTTTCTCTCAAAAAACAAAAGAGTTTTGAGAGTGCAGAATCGTCGTCCCCAAGCACCTCCCGTAGCGAGTTGCCCAGGCTATGCCTTCGTCGGCTGCCATCGAATTTTGTGCAATGCAGCAGGACGTGTTCCACAGAAAGAACCGTCCGGCATGTGTCACAGATGGGAGGACTTTCCCCTCGAAGGAGGAAACTATGGGAAAAGTGGCAGTGTCCAATACGAAGGCGGGTTAAAATTACTTCCTCGCGCCTACAGAAGCGGGATGAGGAGCGCCAAGGATTTACGGAATTCTTAATCGCGCTAAGTTTAAAAGTAGTATTGTGCCACTCTGTTTGCCACGCTCTAAGTACGGATCGTTTCAACGAAGCCTTAACATCCGACAATGGTACAGCAGGGATGTCAATGTGTATCCTACGGGTCGCTGATTTCGCCACTCGGTCGGCCAGCCTGTTCCTGTGATGTTCACATGGCCTGGAACCCAACTAAGGACCAGGTCATAGTGGCAAGACCGAAGACGATGAATGAGGTTCTGAACTGATTTTATCAGGTAGTCTGACGACGGGCGTGAGACTGCTTGAAGGGAGCTGAGAGAGTCAGAACAGAGAACAACACGCCGCAGCCTCGCTGACTCGATGTATTTCAGGGCCTCCAGAATTGCATACATCTCGGCAGTAAATACACTGCACTGGGAATGTAGTCGATATGATTTGGTGGTCTTGATACAATAAAAACTACATGCCACTGCATCGTTGCACGATGAACCATCTGTATATAAGATCTGGTAAACCAGAGGACTAGCGTATGTTCGAAAGTTTGGGAGAGTCTGAGGTCAATATTGGGGAGAAGAAGCTCCAAGAGGGGATCAGGTCGCTTGGGGGCTTTACAGGAGTGGGAAGTTCGACATTAAGTCCCCGCAAAAGATTTCTTAATCGTATGCCTGGGGGCTGGGGTAGTGATGTTCGAAGTATGTACGATGATTCATATTTTGGGTGGATAATAATTCGGCGACACGGATGGCTATGGAGACCCGACACTTTAGCTCCATAGGACGATAATAGAATAGCTCGCCTTCTTTCCAGGGATGGCTCCCCAGCGTCTGTTAGAATGCACTCAATTCGGCTGGTGCGGTATGCACCTGTTGCAAGGCGGATACCAGCGTGGTGAATGGTGTTAATGGGCCGAAGAGTGGAAGGGGCTGCCTGAACCATATATTTCACTACCGTAATCCAAAACTGAGCGGATGAGTGATTTATATAACCGCAATAGGGTAGTGCGGTCGGCTCCCCAAGACGTACCACTCAGCAATCGAAGAAGATTGAGGGGGGAGACGCATCTCGATTTTAGTGTGCGGATCAGAGCACGCCACGTTAGGGACGTGTCAAACGTAAGTCCCAAGAACCTGGCAGAGTCGGCGAATGAAAGCGGATTTCCTCCCAGGTAGAGAGCTGGATCGCTGTGCAAGTGATATATTCGGCACAGTGTACACCAGTAGATTTACTAGGCGAGAATTTAAAACCTGTTGACAAGCTCCATTCATGGAGCTTGTTAAGCACCAGTTGGAGTTGCCTCTGGATCACACTGATGCTACTGGACGAACAATAGATGGCAAAATCGTCCACAAACAGCGATGCCTTTACTGGTTCTCGCACGACCGACGCTATACCGTTTATGGCAATGGCAAACAGAGTGACACTTAGCACTGACCGTTGGGGAATCCCGTTTTCGAGAGGGTGACTGCTAGACAGTTTGTCACCAATGCGAACTCGGAATGATCTGTCTCGATAAAAAGTTTGGAGGAATAAGGAGCTTCCCCCTTAATCCCCACGAGTGCAGGGTTCGCAAAATGCCATACCTCCAGGTGGTGTCGTAGGCCTTCTCTATGTCAAATAGTACGGCCACAAGGAGTTGTCTCAGGACGAAAGAGGTTGATATTTCGGTTGCCAAAGTGACAAGATGGTCCAAGGTTGACCGGTGTTTCCTGAAGCCGCACTGGATTGGTGAGCAGGTTTCTGCGCTCCAGGGTCCAGACCAAGCGCTGGCTTACCATCCGTTCCAATACTTTGCACAGGCAGCTGGTGAGAGCGAGGGTCGGTAGCCTGATGGCAACGACCGATCTTTTCCGTCCTTCAAAGCTGGAATGACTATGGCTTCTCGCCATTGAACAGGAATGGTGTGCTCTTCCCAGATACGATTAAACAAGAGGAGAAGGAATTGCATTGCCTCATCAGGAAAATGTTGTAGCATTAGATTATGTATCCCATCAGGACCTGGGGCAGTTCTTTTCGCCAATGCAAGAGCGCAGCGCAATTCCGACATGGAAAAAGGGATGTTGTAATTGGCAGTCTCTCTGGAGGAGAATTCCAGCGGACGACACTCCATCCTCTTTGATCAAGAGAAAATCAGTAGCGTAGTTCGCCGAGCTTGACATCTGTTCATAGTACGTGGCAAGTTCCTCTACAACCTCATCTGGAGAAGTGATCATTTCACCATTTTTGAGAAGACATGGCACCGTGTTTGGAGAAGAGTGTCCTTTTATCTGGCGGATTCTTCTCCATACCAGGCGTGGTGGCGTGTGGCAGTTCAGGGAGGAGACGTATGCTCTCCACGATTCCTTTTTTCTCTCTATAATTATTCTCCTTGCCCTCTTTTGTATTCGATAAGGTTGTCCACAGTTGGATAATGTCTAAGACGTGCATGTGCCTTTTTTCGCGCGCTGACCGCTCTAGAGTAGTCCTTATTCCACCAAGGCACAGGGATGTGTCATGGACAGCACGCAGACTTCGGGATTGCAATGGTGGCTGCGCGAAGAACGGCGTCAGTGAATTGGGCGACTACGGCATCGACGTTACTTGAACGGTTCTCTGGAATGTTTATTTCCTCGCTGAATGTATTCCAGTCAGCTCGATGGATTACCCAGCGAGGTGAACGGGTAGCGTCTAAACTAGGAATATTAAAGCGTACCATGGTAGGAAAGTGGTCACTCCCATGTAAGTCATCAAGAACAGTCCACTCTAAGATGGTAGATAGAGATGGACTGCAGAGTGCCAGATCTATTGACGAGAAAGTGTTTGACGCTGTGGAAAATGTATTTTCCCAGAGTTCAGGAGAATTAGGTTCTGCTGGTCAATAATATTTTCGACAATAGTACCTCTGGGGCATGACCTCGTGCTACCCCAGGCGGGATTGTGGGCATTAAAGTCACCCGCAATAAGAAAAGGGGCGGGCAGCTGAGAAACAACTTCTTCGAGTTCCTCTTGTGACACGGCTTGGGCAGGAGGAATGTATACATTGCACACCGTCAATGAAAAGGACGGCAGATATATACGGACGCATACAGTTTGAAGGTCGGTTCGAACGATATGTTCCTCAGAAAACAGATGGTCTCGGATAAGAGCCGCGACACCTCCGTGAGCACGATGTCCGGCATCTTGGTCAAACCGATAGGTTTGAAATCCGCGCAGGCAGAGGGGGTGGTTAGGAAGAAGATGAGTTTCCTGGAGACATACTATAAATGGTCTGTGGCGGGAGAGTATGAGCTTCAATTCTTCTAAATGTATGCGAAAACCGTTCAAGTTCCATGAGAGAGCCATTCAAGGAAATTATTATTTCTTTGGTGCCGTCTTTTTCTTTCTCACCTTCGTAAAAAAAGAGCTCTTGAGGTGCTCCTCATCCACAGCAGAGTTGCCCCGACTGCTGCTGGATAAGGTCGCCTGTGTCAGGGGGTATCCCGGTGTTTTGACACAGGTGACCGAGATCTAGAAGGGTTGGAAGATCTTTCAGTGTGAGTCTCGGCAGTGGGAGGAGGACGAGACTTCGGCGACGAATTTTGAGTTGGTGTCGATTTCTGATTGGAATCAGTTTCATAGGAGCCTCAGTAGAAGTTTTCGGTGGCTGGAGTTTTTGCTGTTTATTTTGTATTTGGTTGGTATAATAACTTTTCCCCCTTGGATACAGGCCGTATCTTCAGGGAAGTCTATAGGAGCAACCTGGCAGGAGAAACGCGCTGCTGGGGCTGGAGTGCATTGGGTTTGGCAGCTCACCACCAGGGGCCTAGCTTTTAAAGTGCTGGAAAAGGATCGTGACATGTCTACTGGATTCCTTGCTTTGAATCGATGCTTCGCCTCAGGGAAAGAAACTTTTTCTGTCACTCGTATCTTTTGGATTTCCCTTTCACGGAGATAGATTGGACACTGGTTGAAATTGGCTGCATGGTTGCCTTCACAGTTAAGACAGTGCGGTGGTCTGTCGCAGGATTGTGGGTCGTGCGCTGGTGTTCCGCACTTCCCGCATACTGCGCTAACCGCAGCGTTCCTGAGTATGACCAAACCTTTGGCAGTTGAAACAGCGCAAAGGGTTCGGAACATATTGTCGCACACGGAGTAAAAACCAGTACTTATTTTTTCTGGAAGGGACGGACGGTCAAATGTAAGGATCAGGATCGAAGTGGGGATTAATTTCCCCTGCTCCTTCCGTCTGATCCTATACACTTCAGTGACTCCAAAACTCTCAAAGAAGTTCAACAGATCTTCATCACTTCGAAGCAAAGTCCTGTGGATACTCACGCCTTTGCACAAGTTCAAAGTCGGTGATTCGTGACTACCACCTGGATGCCGGCAATCTGCTTGGTTTTAATTTTTTCCCAAATTTTTTCGTCGGTGCGTGCTTCAAAGAGAATGGTACCATTTCTTTCTCGCACGACCGCTTGGAGCTTACCAAACTCGTCTTCAATGGCTCGCGCCAGACGAACAGCACTTATGCTTTTAAAAGTTTTCCCTTCCTCGGCGCATGCCATGAGGAGGAAACGGGCTTCTTCGGTTGATCATCTTCTTTGCGAAAAACTATTCAAATCGATAGTTCTATCAAAACATCTCCTCTTCCTTGCGGAGGAGGGCGGGGTTATTTTCTGCTCCATGAGTAGAAGAGGTTCATCTCCGTGCTCCCCACCCACCATGGAGTCCAACAGGGGACACCGCACTGGGGTGCCAGGGTTGGCACAGAGATATAGTAGGGAGATGTCACAGCGCTGCCCCGCCGTGGATCCCCCCGCTCACCCTGGAGTGGAGACCTAGTCCAAGCCGGTTGATCGGGAGTAGGTTAGCTCCCGACCGCCCGTCTAGAAGAGTCCGTAGCCAAAGCAAGTGTATTGAGACCTACAAGGAATGTTCCCCAAAAATACGTAAGAGCACGTATCCCTAGATACCAAGAAAGAAGTAGCACTAGGAGAGTAATTGGGAAACAGACAGGACCTCAACCGCCAGGACATACATTCCTCCGACACGGGTCGCCATGCACGGCAAACACATGGGTGGCGTTCAGCATTCAGAGGGGCCAGTGAAATAGAAGTGGAGAAGAAAAGAGAAAGGATGTAATAAAGGAACGAGAATGATATATGGGGAGAAGAAAAATGTCTGGTGAAAGAAAAGAATACTTGAGAGCCCTCTCTGCATCCCCCCGTCAGGACGTGGACCAACCCACCTCGACGGGGTAACCGTTCGAATAGTTTCGAAATTTGAGAGAGCAAACTGATAGGGCGATAGTTTTCTGGGTAGGTGGCGCTTTTGTTTGGTTTGTTAATCATGATTATTTGTGCTATTTTCCAGTTTTTTTGGAATTTGTGGGGATGGGCCTAAATCGCTTTTGGAGCGTTGTAGCAAATACTTCAGTTTTACGAGCAGGGTCGCAGATGGCGTTAGAGCGGTTTGTTTCTTTGAGGGCTGAGATGGGCGCTACCGGTTCCCACTCAGCTTCTCTATGTGCTTGCAGCATCTTGGTTATGCTCTTCGCGTAGATTGGAATATTGCCTTATCTATTGGGTCCCGGGTCTTTGCGCTCTTCTACGTTCCTGTATTAATACTACGATGTGGGCCGGAAGTGCGTCTCGTCCATCTTTTAGCTGGATTTTGGTTGTATTTTGAAATAGGCGTTTCGGAGCTGCTGTTCAAAGCTGTCTAAAGCTATATCTATATCTTCGGGTGTTTCGGGCGGATGAGTTGAAGGGTAGATCTTGTGGGCCACACGGTCACGGTAATTGGCCCAGTGTGTGTTAATTTTCAGTTGATTTCAAAAAAATAGGGGAATGCGCCGATATAAATAGCCGAAATGATTGGGAGGTGGTCAGATAGTGGCTAGTTGAGCGGGCGTGGAACTGTGGGTTGAAGCTTGAAGAGTGGATGATTAAGTCACGAAAATCGTGCGGGAGATGATTTACAAGGTGGGTAGATGTGTATGGATGGGTGGATGAAGAACTATGGAGGGGTGAGTATCTAAGAATATTTGGATAGCGTTCCCAGCTGGCGTGTGGGTTGTGCAACCCCATTCTATTCGTTTGGCGTTAAGGTCGCCTCCGATTACTACCGTGGCGCCTGTTGAGAATATTTGATCTAAGTCGGCTAATAGTAGGGGTTGCGCCGGGCTTCTATAGACGGAGATGAAATTTATTGGGCCGGTGGCCGTTCCTACTTAGACGATGGCTGCTTCAAGCTTTGAAAGCGGTGTGGATAGTCTTGTGTGCGGTAATGATCTTCTGATGGCGATTGCCGTCCCGCCTCCTTGCCTGTTGATTCGATCATCTCTGTAGATATGGTACCTGCGTAGTCGGAATGATTTGGAGCTGGTTAGATGTGTTTCTTGGATTAAAAGAATCGCAATGCCATAGTCTTCGCTAAACTTCACTATGAGGGCTTTAGTTTTTGCAAGTTCGTCATATCAGCTCACAGGATTAATCCAAAGCATTAATAAAGTAATTTGCTAGGTTGTTTTAGCCCATTTGCGACCAACTTTTTATCGGGAGCTCATTAAATACTTACTGTTCCCAAAAATATTTTTATTGGAGGTAACTTTGATGGGGTGAACCTTAATTAGGGGGAATTACAACTGAGGGAGAGAAAACCCACATGTTAATCCCTGTACAAAAATTTATCGGGTTAACCGATCAAGCTATTATTAAGCTGGAGCTGCCCAAACCGAAACTCGAGGAAGCATCAGTTCGAAATGAAAGCTTAGAAATAATCAATAAATTCAATATTTCTCTCGTGGCCTGCAACTCTGCCACAACTCGGAAAATACGAATTTTGAGACACGACACTCGTTTAAAAATATTTTATAATTCTTATTCACAGAACTATGAAGCCTTTTAGTAGTAATGGTTATCCCTTAATGCACATGTTCCTAAGCGTGTGGTACCAGTAATTCAACCACCACTTAAACCTTTAAATGCTCGAAAATCTCGAATATTTCGAAAATTCATTTTTGGAGTTGTACCAATATTGTAGCTCATAAACGATTTTAATGAACATTTTAGCTGCAAGACGTTAACATAAGTCATGATATTAAATAAATTGCAGAGACTATCATTTATCACGTGTCTTTCTAGGGCACAAGGCATTAGTTCACACTGAAGATACGCAAAATATAATTCCAGCATTCCAGGAATTTTGTTAATTTGCATAAGGCTTCGTGTTCAGCGTTCATTGTCACGTTGCTGCACACCGTGGTTACAACACACAGCCAAAATGAATTATAGTGGATTTAATAGATTAAATGAATAGCCCACATCATACTTGATTCAATTACGAAATTCTAGTGCGCGGTCAGCGATGTTTCTCTCACTCGACAGTTTCACCGAAAACGCAAAGAAACGTCCCTGCGCCTAGCCCCTTTGCAGACCGGGTGTCTGCAGCTGGTTAGAATTTCGCGCCCGGAAATAACATGTCAACTCAATTTTCTCGAAGGCAATTTTTTCTGGGGTATTTTTGTAATCGATTAGTAAAAGGTTAATAAAAAAAGAAAAATATTTCTTGTACCTATACTTAAAATTGGAAATAAGGTGAGAGGAAGGAAACAAAAAAAATGTATTTGATGAACTGTATTCCGGTAATTGGTTTACAGAGATATTTGATGTAAAAATTATTCATTCAAATCCCATTATCTACCATCTTACAGATACTGAACGATCGTTTTATGAATATCAATTATTAAAAACAAAATATCCTGATTTCTATTTTAGAAAAAAGAATATCATAACCATAATTTATGGATAAAAAACAATTAAAAACATTACAAATGAATAAAAAATTTAATCCTTCATATTTGGATAGAAAAACTGGCTCGCCATACGAGCCATAAATATAATGGCTAAAGCAGCGAGATAGGCCAACGGGCTTCATCGAATCTGGGAACCGATCCCCCGGGTGTGATAGTTTTTATTTTATTTATTTCTTTGTTTACGTAAAAAAAGTTAAAAACTGCGTATGACGAGCTATGGGGAAAAGTGAATTGTGTGCACATTTTCAATATTCTGTGATCCCTACATTAAGTCATTTACTACATCAATTTTGAAGAATAAAAGAAAAAAAGAAAGAAAAAGCTCCTTTGTAATAAAATATATTTTCAAGGATAAAAAAGCAATAAATTTTGGCTCTTATCCATGTTGACCTTCGAAATAATACTTCCTGCCGCCACATGGAAACGATAATCTGAATAATTGTATTCTAGAAGAGGTGCACAGAAAATGAAGTTACATTTACGTCCAAAGCAAAACAAAGGGCCATCTCAGCATTTGCTCAACGGATCAAGGCAAATGAACGAAAAACCTGATCGAGATGGGGGTCATTGACCCGGAGGCTGCAATACAATACTTGTTACAGGTTGTTTATACACATTTATACAGTTCAAATGGTAAATAATGCATTATGTATCATTGTTAAAATTAACGTTACTTTTCTTGTGATGCTCAGTATAGTCTCTAATTGTATAGAAACAGTTATGCAGCAGAAACGATTTCACATGCTATTTAAACTATTCTATCGAATTTAATCGTTTAATGTCATCTGGCAAAGTGTTGTAAAATAATGTACATGTATTGTATGTGAATTTTAATGACTGTTGATACTGTCACCTGATGAATATGATTTCTACGTCGAGTGTTATAGTAATAGACATCGGCATTTTCTGAAAATATATTCCCGGCCTTAAGCAAGTCATTTTTTACAAAAGCCACTGATTCGTAAATAAGGTAATGGTAAAATTCCTAGATTAACGAAGAGAGGCTTACATGAATCACGTGGGTGGGATTTAGTTATTATTCGTACAATTCATTTTTGTAATCTAAAAGTCTGGGAGCTATAAGATGTATTTCCCCAGAATATTATGCCACATCTCAGGCGGGAATGAACATTCGCGAAATAAACACAACGAGCAGTATGAAGGCTGACTGAATTTGCAAGAATTCTTAACGCGTAGCATAATGAACTTAATTTTGTGTTCAATTCATTTAAATTGACGTTCCATTTCAGGTTTGACTGAATTGAGAGACCTAAAAATGTTGCCTTATCATCAGTCAGGTACACTGTTCATTTTCAATGGGGCACAGAATTGTTTATTTGAAATGGAAAACTGCATTAAAACCGTTTTCTTTTCGTTTACTATTAATTTGTTATTTCGGAACCAATTTGAAATATCTGATATTGTACTATTTACGGTTTCTTTATTGCAATGGATGTTCGTATCATCCGCAAAGAGAACGGTTTTTCCGTTTCGAATCGTCGAGGGCATATCGTTTACGTAAAGTAGGAACAGAATAGCGCCTAAAATCGATCCTTGAGGAACTCCACGTGCAATGGGCAAAGAGTCGGAAACGTGAGTACGTAATGTTCCATCATTCCAGTAAGGTATTTCAACTCTCTGAGATCGTTGTTTAAGGTACGAACATAACCAATCTAGAGCAATACCACGGATTCCATATGAAGGTAATTTTGAAAGTAAAATGTCATGATCAATGATGTCAAAAGCTTTTGAGACATCTAAAAATAATCCAATAGGTGCCTCGTTTTGATCCAATGATGAGGCGACATCTTTAAGAAAAGAAAATATAGCTGTTTCCGTTGATTTTGATTTTCTAAATCCATGTTGGCAATCTGAAAGCGCGTCGTGTTTACTGAGAAAGGTTTCCATCCGTACGTAAAAAAAGTCTCTCTAATACTTTTGAAAAAACTGATAGAAGAGAAATGGGCCGATAATTTTGAATTTCATTTTTGTTGCCATTATTGAAGAGCGGCTTAATTTTAGCTTTTCTCAAAAAAACTGGAAACGTTCCGGTGCATAAGAATGCGTTAAATATGTGAGTTAACGGGTGTATAATGGCATACGCACAGGTCTTTAACGAAGAATCCAGGAATTCATCTAAACCGGACGAATATTTATTTTTTAGTTTACTGATTATTTTGAGAATTTCATAGGAATAACTTTCGGAAACGAACATCCGGTCGAAAATTTTGAGTGAACTGTCTGTTTTTGAATTTTGTGGCTGAAAACCCTTAGTGAGATCGGCAGCAATTCTCGAAAAGTATTGGTTAAAGAGACTAGCCACTGTTGCCGGATCGTTCACATTTATATCGTTATATTTTAAAACAACAATCTCTACAAGGTTTCTAGTTGATTTGGTTGTATTTTTTATTATATTCCACATTGCTTTTGTTTTGTTATTTGAGTTCAAAATATCCTGATTGCGTTTCATGATTTTAGCCTGCCTTATGACGTTTCTTAACAATGATTTGTATTTTTTAAAGTAGTGGAGGAATTCTTGAGATACGTTATGACGTTTAGAAATGAAAGAAAGAATTCGCTTGTTTTACAAGATGTCTTAATCCCTTGTGTTATCCAAGAATTGCTTTTCCGTGAAATATTTACTTTTCTTTTTTGAAGAGGAAAGCAAGTGTTAAAACGTAATGAAAGAGTTGAAAAAAGGAGTTATATTTGTCGTTTGTATCCACAGTATTATAAACCGCTTCCCATGATTCCTGCATCAAGTAATCCATGAATAATTGTATTTTAATTTTTGTAAACAATCTAGTCATACGTGAATTAGTTATTGTGGAAGGCCCTGGCTAGTCCCTCAGACGCAAATAATGAGAATCTATCACTACCACTTCAACTATATTTTTAAAGTAACTTCCATGTCACCGGCAGATACTGTAGTTTCTTCTCACAAAATAACTAACTTTTTTTCCCCATATGATGTACATGCAATACACATTTATGAAAAGTGCAAGATGGTCAAAGATCAAACAAATGTAGGAGGATAATTTGTGGTCCAGGAATTACAGGTCCGCAATGAAATTCAGCATGCCATTAGAACGGAACGTGCATTCTTCAAGGTCCAAAGAAATTATGTTAAGTATTGGGTACATATTTTCATACTCACAAAATTCGTAGATTGGTCATATCTTCAAAGTCCGTTTCGAAGAGAACAGTAAGATTGTTTGCTTGAAGATCCCTGTAAAAGAAAATAATTCCATTACAATGTAGGTAATATTAGCATTAAATGATTATCAGTGGTTCATTAATATTTGAAACATATATGAAAGTACGGGCGCCAGAGAACACGAGGCATACACTGTCAGAAATTACATTGAATTTAATGTACGACTGTAAATTAATATTATTGTAACTTGCACATTAAAGGGCGATAAATGTACATCAAATGTAATGATTTAATTAAAATTCACACACACACACACACACACACACATACATATATATATATATATATATATATATATATATATATATATATAATTACGGAACACATGTAACATAGATACTGTTTAAAAACTTAAAAATATTTTCTTTCACTATTTAAACTAACGTATAATAAATTTAAATTATAATATTTATTTGAGCTTCATATTTTATTATGTACAGTAATTTTTAATTTTGCACAAAACCATTTAGTTTAATATTGTATTTCAACATGAAATATTCCGTCGTGCGGTTTTTGCAACTTTTTCTTTTTCGGCCATCTAAAGTTAGCGCCCAAAACAATCTCTCCCAAACTTTTCCAAAATTAAGGGTAATTAAATGCTAATTAATTCTTTTCCCCGAATTTTCCCCCTTTTATTTTTTCCCCAAAATTTGGGGCGCTCTTTATCAAAACTACGCCCCAGCAATCTCTTCAAACATATTCAAAAAAAAGGGCTAAAAATGCAATTAATTTTTTCCCCAAAATTTTTCCCGCTCATATTTTCCCCAAAATCAAAATCAAATCCAAAAATTCCCCCCTCGGCAAAACCCTGTCGAAAGGAAGACCCTTTCCCCAACCAAAAATTTTTCCATCTACGCCAAAAACCCCAAACAAATTAAAAAAAAGCTATAATTAAAATTTCGCTCCCCGGTTATTTAATAACAGGGCCCAAACCCCAAAACGAATCCGCAGAACGCTGTGCGCAAAAAAAGGGGGCCCCTTTCCCAAACCAGGAATTTAAAATTCTATTTTACCCAAAATGTGCCCCAAACAAATACTAAAAAGTAATCTGTAAAAACAAATTTGCCGCTCACCGTTTAGTTAAATATTTTGGGGGATAACCCAAAATGAAAAAGGCCGGGCCTGTGGGGAAGGGAAAAGGGGCCTCTTCAAACCATCCAAATTTTTAAATTACTTTTTACGCCAAAATGCCCCAAACAAATACAAAAAAGTAATCTGTAATAACAGAATTTGCCGCTCCCGTTTAGTTAAGTACTGGGAAACCAAAAATGAACACGCCGACGCTGTCGGAAGGAAGAGGCCCTGTTTCCCAAAATGGCAATTTATAATTACTTTTACCCCAAAATGCCCCCAAACAAATCAAAAAGTAATCTGTAAAACAGAAGCCGCTCACCGTTTAGTTAAAATTTGGGATCGCCCCAAAATGAACGGCCAAACCCTGTGCGGAAGGAAGAGCGACCTGCTTAAAAATGGCAATTTAAAATTCTACTTTACCCCAAAAATGTAAACAAACTAAAGAAATCTGTAAAACAAAATTTGCCGCTCACCGTTTGTTAAGTTTTGGGATCAATCCCAAAATGAAAAAAGGGAACGCTGTGGAAGGGAAAAAACCTGTTTCCCAAACCACCCAATTTAAAATTACTACTTTCCCCAAAATTCCCCAAAAAAAAATACTAAAGTAATCTGTAATAACAGAATTTCCCTCAGTTTAGTTAATTTTTGGGATCCCCAAAAAATGAACACGCCAACCCTGTGGAAGGAAGAAGCCTGCCCAACCATGGAAATTTTAAAAAAACTATTTTCCCCAAATGTCAAAAAATACAAAAAGTAATTTTAAAAACAAATTTCCCGCTCACCGTTTGTTAGGGACGGGATCAAACCCCAAAAATGAACAAGCCGAATTTCGGAAAGGGAAGAAAACCTGTTTCCCAAACCATGGCAATTTTATAATTACTACTTTACGCCAAAATGCCCCAAACAAATACAAAAAGTAATCTGTAATAACAAAATTTTTTATTTTAGTTACTGGGATCAACCCCAAAAAATGAACCCCCAAACCCTTTGGGGGAAAGGAAAGAACGCTGTTAAATCAGGCAATATAAAATTACTTTTTACCCAAAATTTTTCCCAAACAAATACAAAAAGTAATCTTAAAACCAAATTTTGTCGCTCACCTTTGTTAAATCCCTTTGGGCCCCAACCCCAAAAATGAACCCCGCCAAGCTTGGGAAAGGGAAGAAACCTTTCAAATCAGGCAATATATAATTACACTTTCCCCAAAATGTCCTAAACAAATCTGTAATTTAAAAACAAATTTGCCCTCACCTTTTAGTTAGAACTTCAAAAAATGAACCCCGGGAACGCTGTCGGAAGGAGAGAACCTGCTTCAAATCGGGAATATATAATTACACTTTACGAAATGCCCCTAAACAAATACTAAAATAATCTGTAAAAACAAATTTTCGCTCACCTTTAGTTAGAGTCCCTTTGGGGCCCCAACCCCAAAAATGAACCCCAAAACGTTGGGGCGAAGAAAGACCCCTTCAAACCATTGAAAATTTTTTTTTTAATACTCCCCCAAAAAACGTGCCCTAAAAAAAAAAAGTAATCTGTAATTTAAAAAGTACCGCTCACTGGTTAGAATGAATAACTGGGTTCAACCCCCATAATGACCAAAGGCGAACGCTGTGAAAAGAAAGAGACGCCCCTTCCCAAACCATCGATATTTATAATTCATATTGCAATAATTTATTAAACAATACTAAAGTAACTATAAAAAAATTTACCGTTTCCGGTTGTGAAAAAAAGGGGTTCGAACCCCAAAAATGACCCGCGGGTGTCCCAACAAAAGGGAACCCTCCCAAAATCAAAATCATAATTCATACTCCCCCAAAAATTACCATGAAAAAAAAAAGCTGCCATAAAAAGGGCTCACCGTTTTGTTTGAGTCATGGGTCAACCCAAAAATAAACCCTCGGAGCCCTGTCGAAAGGAGAAAGGGCTTAAAAACTTGCAATTTCTAATTCATTAACGCCAAAATGTACCATGAAATACAAAAGAATTGAAAAAAAAAATTGGTCCCCGTTTAGTTTGGTCCCAGGCCGACCAAAAATGAACCCGCAACGCTTTTGGAAGGGGGGGAAACTCCCTTCCCAAATGTAATTTAAAATTCATACTCTCCCCAAAATGCCCCTAAACAAATCAAAAAGTAATCTAAAATTTAAAAAACTTACCGCTCACCGGTTATTGAATAACAGGGGTTCGAATCCCCAAAAAAAAAGATGTTAAAAGAAAAGTGATAAAAAAGGGAAAATTTTCCCTTTTCTATTAAAAGTCTTCCCCCCCACCCCAAACTTCTTTTTCCCGTTGTATTGACTTAACGCTAATAGCATTAACTAAAAGCGAAACAAAACCCCAATTTTAAATTAAAAATAATTATTGAAACATTTCAATTTACCCTATTTTTTTTTAAAAATTTTTGAAGAACCAATTTAATTATATATTATTAAAAAATTTTTTTAAAAATTTTGGGGAAGTGGCTTTTTTTATATTTTTTTTGCTTTTTGGGACTTCATGGTAAGTTTTTAACCCTTTTTCCCTCGTTTTCATGAACTCGTATTTTTCGTTAGTTTCATATTTAAGATTTTTTTAATGGTTCTTATTTTTAATAATTTTTGAGATCAACTTTCTTCCAGAATTCCCAAAACCTATTCCTTTTTTCGATCAAAATTGTATTTTCAGCAGTTGTGTGAAAAATTTCGGTCTTCCTGCTCGGTTCACCATCTGAGTCAAATTCATGTCAATCAAAACATTTTGATTTTCCCTCTTCTTGAACCATTAAAATATTTTCTTTCCGCCATCTTTTCACAAATAACAAAATGTTACTTGAAATCCCCCGAAAGTGTACAGAAGATATTTTAAATTTTAAAAATCTACCTTTATGATCTTTCTTTGATATAAAAAAAAAAAAGAACACAACAAAATGAGTTCTAAAACCCATCTTCACCAAGCAGAAACAGCAAAACACCGGGAAAAAATCACCCGGAAAGAATTCTAAAAAAACTTCGATACTGTTGTCGCAATATAACGCCGTCGCTCGGAAAATTTTCTCCCAGGTGCGTTCATCAGGCCTTGACAGATTGTTCCTTTTGCCGAACTGATAAAAATGACGATCGGATGGAGGGGAGGCATGGGAGAAGGGTTCGCGTTTCTCCCCGGGAAAAAAATTGTTTCTACTGAATAAATGAAGAAATTTAATTTTTTTTCACAACGTGACAAAATTTTTAAAATAATTGTTAGAATTAAACAAAACCCGCCTTTTCTTTATTCGCCTACTTTTTAATAATTCTCTGGGAAAAAATATTAAAAAATTAGGTAGTGGAATTTTAAAAAAATTGAAAATACAATTTTTCAACAAATTTCATCAACAACCACTAAGACATTTGGGTTCAGTTTGGAAAGGGATACTCAGTATACCATATAATTAAAAGAATGTAATGGGGCGATTGATGATTCATCATAAACGTTTTTTTTAATTTCATTCCAAAATTCCTGAAGGGGCATCCGTACTTAATCTAATTTGCTTGTTTTATTATGCAATGAACCCATGCGTGGGGTGATTCTCCTTGAATTTAAAAAAAAACAATCTAAGAAAAAATAAAATCGGGTTATCTACGTCAGTATAGACTGTCTTTTTTTGTCCCAATAGCAATATGTCATTAATGGAGCCCAAATTTGGGAAAAAGCCTTTTTTTTGTTACTTTTTATGTTTTTTAAAAATTGGAATCCTTGTTGTATTTGTTTTTGTTTTATGGTTTTTTTTGTCTTTTTGGGTCGTTGCCCTTTTCCCCTATTCCTTATTTTTTTCCTTTTTTTGCCCTTTTCCTCATTATTAGAGATTTTTTTGCCTTTTTACCTTTTTAACCGTGCCTATTTTTGCCCTTTTCCCAATTATTTTTTACCCCCCATCCGACGTTGGATTCAATACCTGTAAATCTGGGCAACCCGGGCACGGTAGTGTATTTCTTTCGGGGAAATAGACACTGGATAAAAAACTAAATGAAAAGGACGATGATCCCAAACATTATTTTTTTTTTTTTTCATTGCAGTCATCATCCCTCACGAGAAAATTTCTACCCCTTTATTTGGCCCCACCGGGACGGTAGTATGATTCTCACAATATTCAAAGGGGGTTCACAATGATTTTAAAAGGGGGCCCCAGAGAAAAAAAATTCGTAGGGGACCATCCGCGTGGTCATGGGAATCAAATTAAAAAAAAAGATCGTATTGTTTCTTACCCTGAAGTGATAATTAAATTTTGAGTTAAATAATTTTACTTATTATTTTCAATCCTTTTTGCGAGTTTTTATTGTTTTCCTTCTAATCTACTTTCTTAAAAGCCTTTTTGATCCATTTTAGTAAAAATAAATGCCATTTGCCTGCTAGAGGTAAAATAAATGCCCAATTCGGGTCTAGTCATTTTAAAATCTTTAAATTTAAAGAGGACAGAAGAGTAATGAAAAATTCCCTCTCATTTCAGCGGGCCAAACATTGGGGTGACAAATATGAAATGAAATTTTAAATTTTATAAGTTGTTTTTTTTGTTTTATTATTTTTTATTATTTTATTATTATTATTATTATTTTTTATTCCCAAATTTTTTCCCTTTTTGCATTTAAAAAAATTCACCTGACATTGCTGGTCTAGGCTCGTTTATCCCAAAACTAGACACGAATAAAGTTTCCCCTGAAAAATTCAACAACGTTTCCCCCAAAAGTCTACATCCCAGGAATCGTCTTACTATGGGCCTTTAAACACTGTCAAATGTCTCGTGGAGTGACGGGGGCAGAGGCGATGAACGTTAATTGTTTGACAGATGACTGAAACCACTGGCTGTGGGAAAAGCACCACTATTCGGGATCCCCCTAAACCGTTTCTTACCTGGGGCTGCCAACCGGGAAAACGCTTGACGGTACAGGAAAGGGCAACAAACTCAACTTAACATCCTCAATGTCAGTTCAGTCTAGTCAGAATACATGTGTTGGCACAGTTCATTTAATTTTATTGCCAGGTAAAAATTAAAATTTCATTTCAAATTTAAAAACGAAGATTTAAAAAAAGACAAAATACTATTTTACCATGTCATTTTTATCTTTTGTCACACTTAACCAAATTTTTATGAAATAACCATACAGTATGTTTTAAAATTTCATATTTTTTAGTCCCTATAAACGTTCCTGTCAATAAGAACAATTTTTTTAATGCACACGTAATGTTTACACCAAAATTTTAATAAAAAACCTTTCTCTAAGGTTATTCAATTTTTTATGTTTATTCGGGAAAAACTATTTAATTTTTTTCTTTGTACACCCTGAATTTTTTAATATAAATGCAAGAATTTTTTCCCAAGTCGTTAATTCATGTTTGTTTTGGGGGGAATTTCAATTGTTTTTTGGGTTTTTTAATTTTTTTGTTTTTTTGCCTTAAACCAATGTTAACTGTTTCTCTTTGTAACCCCGAATTTTTGGGAAAATAAATGCGTGAATAATTTTTTCCCAAAGCCGTTAATTATTTTAAAGTTTGGGGGGTTTTTTTTTTCTGGTTTTTGTTTATGGTTTTCCTCCGTAAGAACCAATGTTAATTTGGTCTTTTTGTACAGACCTGAATTTTAAAATATAAATGCTTTAGTAATTTTTTTCCCTAGAGCTGTTAATTTTGTTAATGTTTGGGTAGGGTTTCAAATTTTTTCCGAGGTTTTTAAGTTTGGGGTTTTTCTCCCGTGAGAACCAATGTTAATTTTTTCTCTTTGTACAGCCCTCAATTTTGAAATATAAATGCATGAGTAATTTTTTTCCTAGAGCCGTTAATTCATGTTCAATTGCCATGGTTTGGAAGCAGCGTCTCTCTTCCTTCCGCACAGCGTTCGGTCGGTTCATTTTGGGATTCGATCCCAAAGTACTCTAACTAAACGGTGAGCGGCAAATTCTGTTATTACAGATTACTTTTAGTATTTGTTTAGGGCACATTTTGGCGTAAAGTAGTAATTATAAATTACTATGGTTGGGAAGGAGCGTCTCTCTTCCTTGCGCACAGCGTTCTGCCGAGGGGAATTTTTGGGATTTGAGCCTTCGATTTTGGGAAAACTATAGGAGCGGAAAATTTGGGAATAGAGCACTTAATTAGCATTTAATTAGCCCTTATTTTTGAATATAGTTTGGAGGAGATTCGTTTCTGGGCGCTGCTAGCTTTAGACTAAAGCTAGCAGCGCCCACGATTTTGGGAAAACTATAAGAGCGGAAAATTCGGGAATAGAGCACTTAATTAGCATTTAATTAGCCGTTAATTTTGGATATAGTTTGGTAGAGATTCGTTTTTGGGCGCTGCTAACTTTAGATGGCTAGTTTTCGGGTCTCGTCGGCTTGGCTAAGCCGCCCTGGCTCACGGTGTGACCAGATGATGAAAACGTGGCCAAAACCTCAAATGGGTTCGAATTCATATTATAAGTTGTACATGGGGGTTTTCGAGGTCGCTGATTTCATATCTGATATCAAAATTACACAAAACAATATGGCGGATCCAATTTGGCGACCGAAAATATAATTAAGACATACATAAGAAACAACATATACAAAACATAAGAAATTAATCATAAACCCTCAAACCGCAGGTATTTGCAATACGTGTTAGCTTTATTTATAACTTATTCAATTATTCTATTTGTTTATACGAGTTATAAATTGTTATACGCATTTCTTATTAATACAAAATCCTTTGACCAGAACACTTCGTATATTTCACTACGAAATTGTTCCGCGGCGAGTTCCACACGCACATAAGAAATTTTTTATAAAACTTCAAAGCGCAGAAATTTGCAATAAACTTTCGCGTTATTTATAACATATTCAATTACTCTATTCGTTTCTATGAGCTATAAATTGTTATATGCATTTCTTATTAGTACAAAATCCCTTGAACCTTCGTATATTTCACTGACACCGTTCCGCGGCGAGATGCACACGCACTTAAGAAATTAGTAATAAAACCTCAAATTGCATAAATTTGGAATAAGTGTTTGCTTTATTTATAACTTATTGAATTATTCTATTCGTTTATATGATTCATAGATCGTTGTACGCATTTCTTATTTGTACACAATCCTTTGAACAGAACATTTGGTAAATTTCACAATGAAACTGTTCCTCGGCGTGTTGAACACGCACATAAGAAATTGTTCATAAAACCTCAAAGCCCAGAAATTTACAATAAAATTTCGCTTTATTTATAACATATTCAATTACTCTATTCCCTTCTATGAGTTATAAATCGTTATATGCATTTCTTATTAGTACAAAATCCCTTGAACCTTCGTATATTTCACTGACACTGTCCCGCGGCGAGATGCTCACGCACATAAGTAATTAGTCATAAAACCTCAAACCGCAGATATTTGCAATACTTGTTAGCTTTATTTGTAACTTAGTGAATTACTCTATTCGTTTATATGAGTTATAAATCGTTATACGATTTTCGTATTTGTACAAAATGCTTTGAACAGAACACTTCGTATATTTCACTATGAAACTGTTCCGCGGCGAGTTGCACACGCACATAAGAAATTGTTTATAAAACCTCAAAGCGCAGAAATTTACAATCAACTTTCGCTTTATTTATAACATATTCAAGTACTCTATTCCCTTCTATGAGTTATAAATCGTTATATGCATTTCTTATTGGTACAAAATCCCTTGAACAGAACTCTTCGTATATTTCACTGATACTGTTTCGCGGCGAGTTGCACACGCACATAAGAAGTTAGTCATAAAACCTGAAACTGCAGAAATGTGTAATTAATGTTTCATTTACTCACAACTTATTTAATTACTATATTCGTTGAATATAGTTATAAATCTTAATGCGCACGCGTTATACTTGAAAAAATTCGTGAACTAAATTCCCAATTAATTTTACTTATCAGTTTACCGTGGGGTACGTTCAAGGAAAATTGAAACAT
Organism: Teleogryllus oceanicus; assembly: GCA_964035755.1. Classification (NCBI taxonomy): domain Eukaryota; kingdom Metazoa; phylum Arthropoda; class Insecta; order Orthoptera; family Gryllidae; genus Teleogryllus; species Teleogryllus oceanicus. The sequence continues at coordinate 193,026,912 of CAXIVR010000001.1, forward strand.
TCTACACGATCACAGAATGAAGATCTCGTTTATTAATTCAGGAGTTTTCGGAAAAATTAGTTTATTCTCTTTACAAACATATTTCGACGAACTGATAACATTCCATGGGAAATTATTTTACCAGTGTCACGGCGCATTCATTCTCTACTAACTATTCAGCAAACCTCATTTGTCAGCATTCGTGCGCTAAATGCCTATTTAGAAAGATGATCAAGCAATCCTATAGCTGAATGCAATTTAAATCAGTTATTATAAACCTATCTTTTACTGAATTCTTTGAACGGGTCACTTAATTTATCTAATGCAGCGTGTCGCAGAGAGATGCATGTGCTCGGAAAAACAATGGTTTATAAAATTTGAATATGGGTCAATACTCGGCCAATCCTTATTAACGTCAAAGGTAATGTAATATTCGAATGACTAATATTCATAATCGCAAGCGATTTACAATATTTGCCGGTACAGAGCTTGTGAATGGAATGATTCTTACTTTCAAGTCCCCGCTCAGTAATGCAGGTTGCCGCTACGAGGTATACATTGTAATAGAAAATATTTCACAAAACACGAATCTGCAGCGAGCCGCAGCCAAATTTTCTTTTAACTGAAAGATTAATATACAAGCTAAATTGTCATTAAAATTTACAGGTGTTATATTGCGTTATATATTACTTTTAGGCTAGTTAGATTTTATATAACATTGCATCGAATATAATAAATCGTAATCCATAGTAAATTAACATAATTTTTGCTTTACTTACCACCAACAGGGACATTCATAATTGCAAAACACAGTAAAAATAATTTTGTAGCACGTTTTCATAAATATTAGAAAGCACAGCTTACTATCGCCTCTGACGCTAGAAGAGCACTGACCCTGTACTCCAACTTCAAACTTCCACTGCGAGCAGCAGGTACAGGGATTGTCTTTCATACTTTCACAACAGATGTGCGAAACATTCCTCTTTTAAGTGGAATGGTCGGAACTCCCCAAAATAAATTTTAATTTTTGAGGTTTTGGTCACGTTTTCGCCATCTGGTCACACTGTGCGGCTTAGAGAATCCCGAACGCCTTCTGTCCCTTGCACGCAAGACAAAGGATGACGGGTTTCTCAGTCTGCATACTTCAGATACACTGTCAGAAATTACATTAAATTTTTTATGTAATTTAATGTACGACTGCAAATTAATAGTAATGTACCTTGCACATTAAAGGGTGATTAATGTACTTGTACATTAAATTTAAAGCTTAAACTAAAATCAATGTAGATTTAATATACGACGTTACATGAAAACCAATGTACCTTGTACATTGAGGGGATACTAACGTACTTGTACATTATATTTACTGCTTGAGTTAAAATCAATGTACATTTAATGTACATCAGAACGTGGTACTTTTACGTTAAAGAGATTAATATAGTTCGCCATTATATTTAATGTTTAAATTAAAATTCACCCAGATTTCATATATAATTACTGAACATATGGAACATAGATACTGTTTAAAAACGTAAAAATATTTTCTTCCACTACTTAAACTAACGTATAATAAATTAAAATATCTTGATTAATTGAGTTTAAGGGCGCTTCAACGGCTAAGGTCATTTGCGCCCGTGTCAAATAATTTTAAGACCAGTACACAATATTGCAGTGCCAAGCTAACAAAGGAAAATTAAAATCTTTAAATAGAAAACTAAGTAAAACTGAAAAGGAGCGTATGCCAAGTCCTAAAGGGTTTGGCTTTCTAAGAACCTCCGCTAGGGAGCTAGCAAGGTCATGCCTTCGACGGCTACCTCTTATCTTAACACAGTGTAAGAGAACATGCTGCACGGTAAGATCTATTTTGCAGTATTTTGCATGAGGGGGTGGGTCACCGTGGAGGAGATAACCGTGCGAGAAATGGCAGCGACCGATCCGGAGGCGTGTTAAAATGATCTCCTCGGGCCGAGCATCAGGAGATGAGGAAGACCAAGGATTTATGGAATCCTTGATTCTCGTGAGCTTAAAATCTGGGTTATGCCACTGTTTGCATTCACTGAGGATAGAGTGTTTGATAAACACCTTAGTGTATTCCGTGGCGACTGTGAAGATGTCTAATACTCTTTTCTTCGTGGCAGACTTTGCTGCCTGGTGAGCTATTTCATTTCCTCTTATTCCCACGTGTCCAGGAACCCAACAAAAGGCTAAAATATAGGGGCGGACCAATAGATGATGGATTTAGTGTTGGATGGTCATTTTTCAGTGGGTCACAAGACGAGGAGGAAATGGATTCAAGAGAGCTTTTGGAATCACTGTAGATCACTACTTTCTTTAATGACATCGATTCAGCAAATTTAAGTGCCTCCAAGAACGCATACTTCTCTGCGGTATAGACGACGCACGAAAAGTCTAATCGAAAAACTCGCGGGGCTCTACTGCAGTAGAAGGCACATCTGACTTTGCCGTTTTGAGGAGAGCCATCGGTGTAAATGAAGTAATGGCCAGGATACGTCGATTTTCTCGCCTCAAATTCCGATAAGAATGCACTGGGGGAGTTAAGGATTTAGGAAGGTTAGACAGTCTAAGACCTGTTATCGCCTGGTGTAGTTTCCAAGGGGAAACCAGGTCTCGTGGGGGTTCACAGGATTGGGTAGTTTTATATGAAGCTTCTGTAAAAACATACAGAGACGGACACCCAGGGGATGGGGTAACAATGGTCTAAATGCACATGAAGTCTAGTGGGCTGGAAGGAGGACTGCTTGGCGTAAGGTGGTATATACATTGGATAATTTCGCGCCATATGAGGCAATCAAATATCCCGCCTTCGGTTCAGAGATGGTTCTCCAGCCTCGGCCAAGAGGCATTCGATGCGACACGTGCGGTAGGCGCCAGTACTAATACTTGTGCCGGCATTGTGTATGGTATTTAATGGCCGGAGGATTGATGGAGACGCTGACCCATACACTATGTATCCGTAAACCAAGATAGGGCGGATGAGAGTTCTATACAAACGCAAAAGACAAACACGGTCTGCGCCCCAGTAAAGGTACGAAAGAGATTCATAGGTGATACACATCGGCCCTGTAGTTTACGGATGTGTTTTCGCCAGGTTAGGCTCTTCTCGAACATGAGCCCAAGGAAGGTTGTGGATTTAACGAATGGAAGCTGCTGTCCTCGAAGAAAAAGGTCGGGGTGATTATGGAGGTGATGGATTCTGCAAAAGTGCATGCAAGTGGTTTCTGAAGTGGTGAACTTGAATACTGTTTTATCGCTCCATTCCTGCAATTCCAATTCCTCCATCGCTGCATTCCTACTGTTTGTTGAGCACAAGTTGTAGTTGCTTCTCAATAACTTACACACTCTTGGAGGAGAAAAAAAATTGTAAAGTCGTCAACGAACAGTGATGCCTTCACACGCTCCAGGATAAAAGATGCAATACTCTTGATAGCAACGGCAAACAGAATGACGCTCAAAATCGATCCCTGGGGAACACCGTTTTTTAACTGGTGACTAGAGGATAACACGTCGCCAAGGCGGACGCGGAAAGATCTTGATGAAAGAAAGCCTACTAGAAACAAAGGGAGCGTCCCCTAAGGCCCCAAGTATGGAAGTGCGAAGAATACCGTACCTCCAGGTGGTGTCACGCTTTCTCTCTCAAAGAAAATTGCCAGGTGTTGACGTAGCACGGAAGAAGTGGAAATCTGCGTAGCAAGGGTGACTGAGTGGTCCATGGTTGACCTGTGCTTCCTGAAGTCACATTGGAGAGGTGTAAATAGATTCTTTTGTTCCAGGAGCCAGACCAGACGTGTATTTACCATTCGCTCTAAAAGCTTGCACACACAGCTTGTGAGCGAGATTGGGCGGTAACTTGAGGGGGTTGTTCTGTCCTTTCCTTCTTTAGGGATTGGGAGAACAATGGCCTCACGCCAAATCCTTGGTACTGCATGTTCAGCCCAAATCCTGTTGAAATCGCCGAGGAGAAAGGAACGAGCGTTTACAGGTATGTGTTTCAACATTTGGT